>CAUYQU010084094.1:0-67823 GCA_963574635.1 Cheracebus regulus | reverse complement strand
TAGCTGGGAGTACAGGCATGCACCACCACGCCTGTCTAATTTTTGTATTTTTAGTAGAGGCAGGGTTTCACCATGCTGGTCAGGCTGGTCTTGAACTCCTGACCTCAGGTGATCCACCCGCCTTGGCCTCCCAAAATGCTGTATTACAGGCGTGAGCCACTGTGCCCAGCCTTTTTTTTTTTTTTTTTTTTTTAAAATCTCTGATTTTTTGTGTAAGAAAAATTTAAAACAACATTCAGGGGTGGTGGCTAATGGCTGTAATCCCAGTCCTTTGGGAGGCTGAGGCGGGTGGATCACCTGAGGTTGGGAGTTTGAGACCAGCCTGACCAATATGGAGAAACCCCATCTCTACTAAAAATACAAATTAGCTGCGCATGGTGGCGCCTTGGGAGGCTGAGGCAGGAGAATCACTTGAACCAGAAGGCAGAGGTTGCAGTGAGCCAAGATTACGCCATTGCACTCCAGCCTGGGCAACAGAAACAAACTCTGTCTCAAAAGAAAAGAAAAATATACCATGATTGTAACAAATTGTTGTATATGATACATCCCAATAGAACTAAAAGTACTGTAGACAAAGTAGTGGGAAATCATGTAATTTTTGGAAAACTCAAAAAAGGCATCTTAGAGAAAGTAATTTTCAAAAATTACTGAGCTTAGATTTGGTCAGATAAAAATACAATTTAATTAGAGCATAAGGTTCTAAAAGAAGAGTTAAGGAGGCTGGACCAATCATTTGAGATACATTCCAAGGGCTTTGAAAACCAATCTAAATAGTTTGTAGAAACTAAGCCAGTGTACTGACTTGTATCTGTAATCCCAGCTACTCCAGAGGCTGAGATGGGAAGATTGCTTGAGCCCAGGAGTTTGAGATCAGCCTGGGCAATGTAGCAAGTCTCCTTCTCTAAAACATTTAAAAAGTTTGTAGAAACTAAAAAGTTCATTTAAGTTTTAAGAACTTTTCTGAGATACCTTTTCTCCCCTAATATTTGTCTTGGAAAATTTTAAATCTATAGAAAAGTGGCAAAATTAACTCTATGATTATTCATAAACCCTTCTCACAGATTAATCAGTTTTGTTTTGTTTTGCTTTTTTTGGAGACAGGGTCTTCCTCAGTTGCCCAGGCTGAAGTGCAGTGGCACGAACATAGCTCATGGCAGCCTCAAACTCCTGGGTTCAAGTCATCCTCCTGCCTCAACCTCCCAGGTAGCTGTGAACACAGGTGGGCGTCGTCAGGTCCAGCTAATTTTTTATTTTTTGTAAAGACAGCATCTCACTTTGTTGTCCAGGCTAGTCTTAACTCCTGGGCTGGTGTTAACTCCTGGGCTCAAGGTATCCTGCCTTGCCCTCCCAAAGTGCTGGGATTACAAGTATGTGCCATCGTGCCCATCCCTGAGATGCTTTTACATTTAAATTTGAATAAGTATTTATGAATTAATAAATTATCTCTTTTTTTCTGTTTTTGTTTTTGTTTTTAATGAGACAGAATCTCACTATGTCACCCAGACTGGAGTGTATTGGTGCAATCTTGGCTCACTGCAGCCTTGACCTCTTAGGCTCAAGTGATCCTCCCACCTTAGCCTCCCAAGTAGCCAGGACTGCAGGCACGAACCTCCATGCCTGGCTACGTTTTTTATTCTTTTTTTTTTTTTAAAAAAAGACAAAGTCTCACTGTGTTGCCCAGGCTGGTCTGAAACTCTTGGGCTCAAGCCATCCTCCTGCCACGGCCTCCCAAAGTGCTGGGATTACAGGAGTGAGCCACCATGCCTGGCCCTTTATCTCTTGATTAATCGAATTCATAACATCCATTGACTGCTTGACGTGACAGATGAAGTTCAGCGCATACCACACCCTCTCTTTTTCTCATATTTGATGTTAAATTATTTTAGTATTTATCTCTGTTGTCTTCATAAACTTAAATAATTTATACTCCTATTTCTTATTTCATCCATTTTCAGCAATATCACATGAACTCCCATTTCATAAGATGAAGATACTAATTTCCATGTCTTCTTTTCACCCAGTCTTCTGGAGCCTGCTATTTGTTCTTTATATATATATATATTTTAATTTTTACATTTTTTTTTCTTTTTCATTTGCTTACTGACCTTTTGATTTGGTAATTTTTACATTTTTGAGGTGGTTAACATCTGCATTCTGGCCTCCAGCCACAACTAGCTCTTCCATGCTTTGTCCATAAGTTGGTTCTAAAAGTTGCAAACTGAAAAACTTGGTATAGTATCTACATAGTGTCTAACACCAGGTCTAGTGATAGTAGCTGACATTTATATAATACAGGATTTATTGTACAGTAGGTAGTTGATGAACATGATTGTTGATTAGTCATAATGATCAGAAGGTCCCTTTTTAAAAATGGGGAAACCGATGCACAGAGAAGTTGAGACTTAGAACAGAAAGTGACCGAGACAGAACTTGAACCATTTCCTACAGAAGGATAGGATAAATTTTTTTTTCTTCAGGTACAAGTTTAGGGCCTTGCCAGCTGGAAAGACAATGCACATCAAGGTCAAATACATATTTTTCTCTTCTCTGTTTTTGGGAGGGATAAGGGTGGCCTTTGGGTCTGGTTAGTTTTCTTATTTCTTTTCTTTTCTTTTCTTTTTTTTAAGACAGAGTTTCACTCTTGTTGCCCAGGCTGGAGTAATTCTTTTTAAAGGATCAGTTCGTCCTTGGTAAGAGACTTTGAGCCTTCCTGAGATTGATTTGTAGGCCTGCTAAATTTAAGCAAATTATCTGGAATTTATTATTCAGACTATGGGTTGTTAGGAATTAAGCATTTAACTATAATAAGTTTGATTATGAAAGGGCATGCCCTTTGAGATGGTGCCATAACTATTGATTTTGTGCTTGAAATATTTACATCTGCAAAGTGATTGAATTTAAAGCACTAGCTAATGCTCTAAAATCCTCCTAAAAGAAACCACTTTCCCCGGATGAAAAAAAAAAAAAAGAGGTCACTTTGAGTTTGAGATGAAGCATTGAGTTCTGGTGAGGTGGTTTGTCTCTGAGAAAGGCAGACATATATTTTCCAGTCTGGAAGCAGATGGCCCAGAATGTGGAGAGGCCAAGACTTCCCGTACCTTCAACCTCATTTTTTCCCATGTTGTGTCAGCATTCCAAAGGTAAAAGGTTGTTCAAATACTTCCTTGAAATTCCCTCAACAATCTGGGACTTAGGGGTGGTGGCTACCAGCAATGAAGACTGTATGTCCTGGAATGACTTTACCTTAAGAAAAATCACCTAAAATTATGCCTAGTTATGCAGATAAAGCACTACCAGGTTTAACACAGAGGAATATCCTTTTGGAAGAAACTATAAAACAATCCCTTCAGTTTAAATTTAAGCCACATTTTAATTTGCCTCATATTTGGACCAGAAGCTTCCTCTATGATCTTTTATTGTTTTCTGGACTTGCTCATTTCCTTTCCTCTCCTCCTCCGTGTGATTTGTAATTATTACATCCTCAAGTTTCCCAAATTCTAAACCATGCAGTCGTTTCCACCAAGTCTCCCTTTCCACTGGGAACTTTCCTTTTAGAGTTGTTCTCTTGCTCCAGTCTAGTTATTCTGTAGGCACACTGCACTACTGAGATCCTGGGACTTCCCTGCACATGGATTGGACTCACCTTTTGTTAAATCTTGTGGTTTTTCTTTCTTAATTTAATCTTACTCTATTTATTGTGTTTTACTGGAATACTTCGTCAAGAGACTTCCTAACAAATGGTGTATGGGAGGAAAGTTGCTGAATCCTTGCATGTGTGCAAATGTCTTTATTCAACTCTCACATATTTTTTATTTTTATATTTTTTAGAGACAAGATCTCACCCTGTTTCTCAGGCTGGAATGCCGTGGCATGATCTTAACTCACTGTAGCCTTGAACTCCAGGGCTCAACCTATCCTTTTGCCACAGCCTCCTGAGTATCAAGGACTATGGGCCCATGCCACCACATCTGGCTAATTCTTAAATTTTTTTTGTACAGATGGGAGTCTCACTATATTGCCCAGGCTGGTCCCAATCTCCTAGGCTCAAGCAGTCCAGTCATCTCAGCCCCCCAAAGTGTTGGGTTTACAGTCATGAGCCACTGCAGCTGGCCTTATAATTATTTTTGATTGACATTATATACATAATATATTTCTCTGTGCCACCACGCCTGGCTAATTTTTGTATTTTTAATAGAGATGGGGTTTCACTATGTTGGTCAGGCTGGTCTTGAACTCTCGATCAAGCAATCCACCCACCTCGGCCTCCCAAAGTGCTGGGATTAATAGGCGTGAGCCAGTGTGCCTGGCCAATTTTTGTATTATTAGTAGAGACGGGTTTTCACTGTGTTGGCCAGGCTGGTCTCGAACTCCTGACCTCAGGTGATCCACCTGCTTCAGCATCCCAAAGTGGTGGGATTATAGGCATGAGCCACCATGCCCAGCAAGATATTTTCTATTAAAATTTTTTATTTTATGTTTTACTTTCTTAACTTTTTGCTAAAAACTGAGACACAAACACACATATTATCCTAGGCCTACACAGGGTCAGGATCATCAATATCACTCTTTTTCACCTCCATATCTTGTCCCATGGGAAGGTCTTCAGGGGCAATATATGCATGGAATATATATATTCCTATGATAACAATGCCTTCTTCTGGAATACCTTCTAAAGAACCTGCCTGGGGCTGTTTTCAGTTAACTTTTTTTTTTTTTTTTAACTACTAGAAGGAGTATACTCTAAAATAATAGGCCAGGCACAGTGGTGCATACCTGTAATCTCAGCACTTAGGGAGGGCAAGGCAGGTGGATTGCTTGAGCTCAGGAGTTCAAGACCAGCGTGGGTGACCTGGCAAGACCCCATTCTACAAAAAATACAAAAATTAGCTGGGTGTGGTGGTGTGCACCTGTGGTCCCAGGTACTCAGGAGGCTAAGGTGGGAGGATTGCTTGAGTGACTGGTGGTACAATAGGTTTGTTTACATCAACATCACCAAAGACATGAGTAACACATTGATGATGTCACTAGGTGACAGGAATATTTCAGCTTCATTATAATCTTATGAGACCACCATTGAATATGTGATCTGTGGTTGGCTGAAATACAGTTATGTCACCCTTGGCTGTGTTCTTATACTGTAGTTGACCAAGTAACAGAGCCCATTAATACATTTTAAAAGCAAATTTTCAACAAGACTTGAAAGATGCCTTTCCTAACACCATTTTCCTGGTTCCCCTTTTATCTCTTTGATGATTCTTCTCAGTCATTTCTGTGAACTTTTGTTCCTTTGCCTATCTTGTTAACCATCTGTCTTATCTAAAGGTTCTGTCATCACCTGTATAAACTCTTCCTCAGTCACAACCACTGTTTACACTGTTATTGAATAAAGAATGAATGACTCTTTTTTAATTAAAAAAGTTTTTTTCTTTTTCTTTTTTTAAAATAAATGGTCTTTCCCCAATTCCAATGACTCTTAAAATCTTTATGTTAAGTTCTACATCCTCTGTGCTTCAAATGTTATCCAAATGCTTGCTAAGATATCATAAAGTTACCTAAAATTTATTTGTTTATTTTATTTATTTATTTTTATTTTTTGAAATGGAGTCTCATTCTGTTGCCTAGGCTGGAGTGCAATGGTGCAATCTCAGCTCACTGCAACCTCTGCCTTCTGGGTTCAAGCGATTCTCCTGCCTCAGCCTCCTGAGTAGCTGGGATTACAGGTCCCTACCACCATGCCTGGCTAATTTTTGTATTTTTAGTAGAGATGGGTTTTCACCATGTTGATCAGGCTGATCTTGAACTCCTGACCTCAGGTGATCTACCCACCTCGGCCTTCCAAAGTGCTGGGATTACAGGCGTGTGCCACAGCACCCAGCCGATTTATTTATTTTGAGACAGGGTCTCTCTCTTTGTCACTCAGGCTGGAGCGCAGTGGCACAATCTCAGCTCAGCTCACTGTAGTCCCAACCTCCGGGCTCAAATGATCCTCTCACCTCAACCTCCCAAGTAGCTGGGACCATAGGCGTGTGCCACCACGCCCAGCTAACTTTTTGTATTTTTGGTAGAGATGAGGTTCCGCCATATTGCCCAGACTGGTCTCCTGAGCTCAGGCAATTTGCCTGCCTTGGCCTCCCAAAGTGCTGGGATTATAGGCATGAGCCACCATGCCTAGTTGTACCTAAAATTTATAAATGAACTCAAGTTTTCTTCCTTCTCTTTTTACTGCCCTCCTCTGCCTTCCACACCTGCCCTCTCTCCACTCCATTCTCTGTACAGGCTGATGCTGCCTTTGCCATTTCAATCTCCCAAGCCTGAAAAGTGGGAGTTTCCCTTTTCCTCCCTTTCCCTTCTAATACTAAATCCCAGCCTATTCTGTTTTCTAAATATATAATCTGTTTCCACTATTACATTCCTATTAGTACTACTTTAGTTCAGGGTCCATGCTAAGGTTAAGTGCATGGGCTTGGCAGCCAGATAGACTTGAGTTTAAATCCTGACTCTCACATTCACTGGCTTTCGAACCCTTGGCAACTTACTCAACCTTTCTAAACCATCAGTTCTCAAACCTGGCTGCACATGGGAACCACCTGTGGAGTTTAAAGAAAATACTGGCCAGGCGCGGTGGCTCACGTCTGTAATCCCAGCACTTGGGAGGCTGAAGTGGGCAAATCACTTGAGGTCAGGAGTTTGAGACCAACTTGGCCAACATGGTGAAACCCCATCTCTGCTAATAATACAAAAATCAGTTGCGTGTGGTGGTCCTGAGATAGCACCACTGCTCGGCAACAGAATGAAACTGTGTCTCAAAAAGAAAAAAAAATACTGATGCTTGGTCCAACCACCAAGGCTTCTGATTTCATTGGAGTGGAGAGAGGCTTCACCATTGGGAGTTTTAAAAAGCCTCCCCTCGGGGAGCTCCCCTTTATCTCTACTGGATAAAGTTCAATCCTATTCTTGTGCCTTCTCTATTAGCTTTGTCTCCTATGCTCCTGTCTTTCAACAACAGCACCACTTAGAGTTTATGCATAAAACCTTCCTGTCACCCCCAAGCCTGATCATTCTGCCTGGAATGTCTTGTATGCACTCTCCCAGCTGGCCCTTCCCCAATCTGTATCTTCTCCAGGCTAATTCTTAGTCATCCTTCATCCTTCAAGACTCAACTGATGTATCATCTACTTTGTTTGGTATGTCTTCTTGACCCCTCTGTGCAAACCTTGTTCTTACTCTAACATGTTGAATCATAGTTTGTGTCTCTCTCCCACTGGACTCTCTGAGGACAGGCCTGAAATCAAAGGTCCTCCAATTTTATTGAAATGAAACAGATCCAACACAACTCTTGCTTTCTCTATGAAGCCATACTTATATCTACTTTAGCCCAAATTTATTTCCTTCTCTTCTGTAGTCCTAAAGTACCTGGGAATTGTATCATCTCTAATCCATGCGTTCTAAGTGACTAAAGGACAGAAACCTTGTCTGTATCTTTTAGGCCTTCCCCAAGGCACCTAACAAGTGTTAACTTATAGTGTTGCTTAAAAACGCTCATTGGTTGCTAGAAGCAAATAAAGTTTGGAGGGCTTGTCAAGGAGAATGGGTAAAAATATTAAATGGGGCTGGGCATAGTGGCTCATTCCTGTAATCCCAGCACTTTGGAAGATCGAGGTGTGAGGATTGCTTAAGCCCAGGAGTTAAGATCAAGATCAGCCTGGGCAACAAAGCAAGACCGTGTGTCTATTAAAAAAAAAATATATATATATATGTATCTAAAATATATGTAATATATTGTTATTCAAAATAGATTTTTCCATTGTATATATATACACACATATAAATGTAATATATATTATATATATAGTGGAAAAATCTATTTTGAAAAACTAAAGATCTATTACTGCTTGTCCAATACAATAGCTACTAACCACATTTGGTTATGAGCACTTGAAATGTGGCTGGTGCAATTGAGGAACTGAATTTTAAGTTTTAGTTAATTTTAATTAAATTTTAAAACTGATACTTGATTTAATTGTTAGAGCCCTTTTAAGTATGTTTGAAATGACCTGGATATGTTAATCTTTTTTTTTTTTTTTTTTTGAGACAGGGTCTTGCTCTGTTGCTCAGGCTGGAGTGCAGTGGTGTGATCATAGCTTGCTCCAGCCTCTGCCTCCTGGACTCAAGCAATTCTCCCATGTCAGCCTCAGTCGAGTAGATGGGACTACAGGTGTGAGCTACCATGCATAGCTAATTTTTAAATTTTTCGTGGAGACAAGGTCTCACTATGTTGCCCTGGCTGGTCTGAAACTCTTGGGCTCAAGTGATCCTCCCACTTTGGCCTCCCAAAGTTTTGGGATTATAGATGTGAGCCATGGCATCTGGCCTGAATCTACTTTTTAAACTGTCAACTTCATGAAATCTAAGTATAGATCAAGATTTTCCAGTGAAAAGTTAGGCTCTAAATTGAGGTGTTTTATAAGTACAAAAAAAAAAAAAACACTGAATTTCAAAGACTTAGGTATAATTTTAAAATGTAAAATACATCATTAATAATTTTATATTGATAAATGTTATAATTATAATACTTTGAATAAATTGATTTAGGTAAAATAAATTGCTAAAATTGATTTTACCTGATTTTACTACTAGAAAATGTAAAATTACATATGGCTTGAATTATATTTATATTGGAGAGAGCTGATCTATTCCAACAGTTTGGCTTTGCTTTTTGATAATTATTATAATGACTGAATTTCAATCATTTCATTTTTTTTTGAGAAGGGTTTTGCTCTTGCCATTCAGACTGAGTGAAGTGGAGCTATCTCAGCTCTCTGCAACCTCTGCTGCCCGGGTTCAAGCGATTCTCCTGCCTCAGCCTCCCGAGTAGCTGGGATTATAGGTGCCTGTCACCACGTCCAGCTAATTTTTTGTATTTTTAGAAGAAACGGTATTTCGCTGTGTTGACCAGGCTGGTCTTGAACTCTTGATCTCAAGTGATCCACCTGCCTCGGCCTCCCAAAGTGCTGGGATTACAGCTGTGAGCTACTGCACCCAGCCAACCTTCTCATTTTCTTAAGACAGTTTTTAGTAACTAGTGGTAAGTGATTTTACAGATAATTAAGTGATATTATCTCTTGTGAACTCTTCTATCAATGCAGATCATAAGCTACCTTCTCAGCCCAAGGAGCATAGCACTGGTCAGAAGCATCACCAGGAGGAAATAATTCACAAGTTGGCCATGCAGCTGAGACACATTGGGGACAGCATTGATCATAGGATGGTTCAAGAGGTGAGGCTCCACTTTCCCCAGCCAGGGCCTGTCAAGTTGGAGAAAAGAGTAAACAAAACTATGGATGCCAAGGGTCTGAGACACCCAGAAATTATCAAAATTCATGGATTAATACTGTTTGGATTACCAAATATTCGATCTAAACATTGTGAACCTGAGCCAAAGCTGGCATTTAATTTCATACTTGCTGCTCAGATTGTGGTCTGTGGACTGGCAGCATCAACATCACTTGGTTAGATGTGCAAGATCTGAGACCCCAGCCTACACAGTCAGAATCAGAATCTACCTTTCGCTCTTGTTGCCCATGTTGGAGCACAGTGGCATGATCTCACCTCACTGCAGCCTCCACCTCCCGGTTCAAGTGATTCTCCTGCCTCAGCCTCCCAAGTAGCTGGGACTACAGGCGAGTGCCACCATGCCTGGCTAATTTTTTGTATTTTTAGTAGAGATGAGGTTTCACGGTGTTAGCCAGGATGGTCTCGATCTTCTGACCTCGTGATCCGCCTGCCTCGGCCTCCCAAAGGGCTGGGATTACCGGCATGAGCCACCGCACCCAGCCCAGAATCTACCTTTTTACACATTCCCCAGGGAATTTGTGTGCACACTGAAGTGTGAGAAACTGCTCCACACTCTCAAAATAGGATGCAATTAGAATCACCTGTTGAGTTTTAAGAATGACAGATGCCTGGGCCCAACCTGGAGAAATTCTGTTTAATTGGCACAAGGTAAGGCTGGGGCACCTGGCATTTTAAAAACTGCCTCAGTGAATCTAATGCACAGTCAGGGAGGCGAACCTGTGCCTTGGACTGTGGTTATCTTCCCTGAATCAGCCCGAAGGGTAGGATGCAGGCCCTACCCCCACCGGTTTCTTAGTTTCTCCTGATTATTATAAGAGATAATAAGGGAAAATACGAAAGACTAATGATTACTGTTTCAAATTTTGGGGATGATGAGATCCATAGCTAACATTTTTTCTCCAGAACAACCTGTATTTGGCAGCAGAGAATGATCACATGGGCTCCGTGATCATTCTCTGTGATGGCAGCCACTCAGAGCCCAACCTCTTGCCCTTAGATTCAACTATCCTGTGAAGCTTTCTTGGTACAGCTTTCACCATGCTGCCCTCCACCATGCATGCCACAGGGAGTGCCGTGTCCTCTTTTATACTCAGGTCCAAATGGGGACGACACACTGCCTTGCTCTCAAATAAAACATTCCTGAGACAAAACATGAATGGGAGATCCCAACAATAATGCTATAAAAGTAAGAGGGGGCCAGGTGTGGTGGCTCACACCTGTAATCCCAGCACTTTGGGAGGCCGAGGTGGGCGGATCACTTGAGGTCAGGAGTTCGAGACCAGCCTAACCAATATGGTGAAACCTTGTCTCTACTGAAAAACACAAAAACTAGCCAGGCATGGTGGCACGCACCTGTAATTCCAGCTGCTTGGGAGGCTGAGGCAAGAGAATCACTTAAACCCGGGAGGCAGAGGTTGCAGTGAGCAGAGACTGAGCCACAGTGTGGGAAAATAGTGTGACTGTTTCAAAAAAAAAAAAAAAAAAGCAAGAGGGAAATAAAGAGAAAATAAACATAGAGAAAATAGAGAATCAAATAAACTATTTGATAAGCCAATTTCACGCCAACAAATATTTATTGAGTGCCTACTATATGCCAGACTCAGTTCCAGGCATTGGTGGCTATAGGGGTGAGCAGCAGGCCTCATAGAAATGATGCAGGGAGGGGGCAAATAACAAGGCAGATGAACAAAAACAGCTAAGACAGACAGGGATGTGAGCTCCAAGCAGGATCAGGGCACACTGACTGATGCAGAGTGGCTTCAGATGGGTGGTCAGGGAAGGCGTCTCTGGGAAGGTGAGATTTGAGCAGAGACTGGAAACGAGGGAGCTACTAGCCACGGGAGCACCTGGAGTGGGAAAGTGTTCCAGGTAGAGGGAACAGCCAGTGCAAAGCCCAGCCCCTACAATTTACTTTGTGTCTCTGTTGATTTGCCTATTTGGACATTTTATGTAAGTGTAATAGCACGATATGGAGCTTTGTGTATGGCTTCTTTCACTTAACATAGTTTTTTTCAAGGCTTAACCATGTTGTAGCATGTATCAGTACTTCTTTTTACAGTTGAATATTCTATTGTATGGATATACCACATTTTGCTTATCCATTCACCAGTGGCTGGATATTTGGGTTGTTTCCACTTCTTTGTGGCTATTGTGAATAATGACGGTATGAACATTTGTATTTAAGTTTTTGTGTAGACATGTTTTTAATTATTTTGGGTACATACCTGAGAATGGAATTGCTTTTTGAGGAACTTCCAGACTGTTTTTCAAAGTGGCTGCACTATTATACACTGTGGCCCACCAGCAGTGTATGAGGTTCCAGTTTCTCCACATCCTTTCTAATAGTTGTTATTAACTATCTTTTTGATTATAGCCATCCTAGTGGATGTGAAGTGTATCTCATTGTGGTTTTGATTTGCATTTCCCTGATGGATAATAGGCATCTTTTCATATGCTTATTGGTCATTTTTCTCTGTAGAGAAATGTCTATTTATATCCTTGCCCATTTATAATTGAACTTATCTTTTTATGATTGTAGGAGTCTGTTTTGTTTGTTTGTTTGTTTTGAGATAGAGTCTTGCTCTGTTGCCTTATCTGGAGTGCAGTGCTGTGATCATAGCTCACACAGCCTTGAACTATTGGGTTCAATTGATCTTTCCACCTCAGCCTCCTGAGTAGCTGGGACCACAGGCATGTGGCACCACACCTGGCTAATTTTTTTAATTTTTATTTTATTTTATTTTTTTGTAGAGACAGGGCCTCACTACATTGTCCAGGCTGGTCCTGGATTCCTGGGCTCAAATGATCCTCCTGCCTTGACCTAGGAGTCATTTTTATATTCTAGGTGTATCACCCTTATCAGATAAATGATTTACAAATATTGTATCCCATTCTGTATGTTGTCCTTTTAGTTTGTTGATAGTGTTCTTTAAAGCACAAAAGTTTTAAGTTTTGATGACGTTCAATTTATCTACTTTTCTTTTTGTTGTTAGTGCTTTTGCTTTTGGTGTTACACTTATGTTTTCTTCTAAAGGCTTTTTAGTTTTAGCTGTCACATTTAGGTCTTTGATCCATCTGAAGTTAATTTTTATATACATTTGAGTTAAAAGTCTGTCTTCATTTTTTTGCATATGGGTATCCAGTTGTCCCAACACCATATGGATTTTGTTGTTGTTTATGTATTTGTTTGAGTTGGGGGTCTTGTTATGCTGCCCAGACTGGCCTTGAACTCCTGGGCTCAAGAGATCCTCCCACCTCAACCTTCTGAGCAGCTGGGACTACAGGTGCATCCCACTGCCTCTGAAGTACCATTTGTCGAAAAGACTATTGTTTCCCTATAAATTGTCTTGGTGTTATGGGATCTTTGGGGTGTCAATTTTCTGGCCAGAAACCTCTGTGGCCATGGCATCTTTTCCCCAACTTCTTGTCCTGCGTCCAGGAAGAATGCATCGAGGAGGAATGAGGTATGTAGACAAGTGAAGGGTAAACAAGAAAAAGATGAGCTTTATAGAGTGTTACAACAGCTCAGAGGAGACCCACAGTGGGTAGCTCCTCTCTGTAGGCAGGGCATCCATTGAATGTTCAGTTCTCAGCGCAGAGGAGGCCTTGGAGAGGATAGCTCCTCTTTGCAATTAGTCCTCCCAACGTCTGCAGGTCTCAGTGTGAGGTGGCCCTGGAGAGGGTGGCTCCTCACTGCCAGCAGGTTGTCTCTGAAGCTCTCAGCAGAGGGGGCAGCTCCTCTCTGCAACTTGTAGCTCCCTCATCTCCAGCTATCAGCAGAGAGTTAACTCCTCTCTGCAGCTGATCATTGTCTCTCTTCCCTCTTTGTCTTGAGGACATCCTCCGCTCAGCTCTGGCTGAGCCCAGGGCTTTTATGGACCTCAGAGGGGAGGCAGTGCATGCCAATTGGTCTATGGGTGGTCATGGGTGGGCCTGAAAGAGGCATCACCAGTCCCTACTCTGATCCACAGGATTGACAGCCTGGCCCCCAGCCTTCAGGCCTTCCCTGGCCTGAAGGTGGGGCCTCTCTGAGGACCCTCCCCCTTCCACCTAGGAATCAATGTGCCTCCGGCCACCATGCAGGACTCAGCCCCAACTCCTGCTCAGAGATTGGAGCAGGCTCTGGGAGCAGAGAGAGGCCAGGCAGTGGGAGCAGATACCCCTAAGTCTTCAGAAGGAGGGTCCTTTCTGGGGCCCTCAAGGGTGCAGGCTGCAGAGATGCCTGGGTCCTGAGACTGGGAGAGTGGTCACAGTGGCACCCAGGGAGCTCCTGCCCCAACTCAGAAGGGGTGGGGCTCCCACCAGCTCCATAGAGTGTGCAGCCCCAGCCACACCTCCCTGCTGCAGCTGGCGTGAGGGCAGCAGCCATCACCATCATTGGCACCCTTGTTGAAAACCATTGGCTGTAAATATGAGGGTTTATTTCTGTACTCTCAATTCTGTTCCATTGATCTCTATGGCTATCCTTATGCCTGCTCCAGCTTTTTTTGCAGAACTTTACAAAGGGGTTTTGACCTAGACATTTAAATATATTTTGTTCTATACTACTAACCTACAAACTTGCACTTTAGAATACATTTTTTTTTTTTTGGATACAGGGTCCCACTCTGTTGCCCAGTTTGGAGTGCAGTGGCACTATCTCACTGCAGCCTCAACTTCCCAGGTTCAAGCAATCCTCCCACCTAGGCCTCCAGAGTATCTGGGACCACAGTTGCTCACCACCACACCTGGCTAATTTTTTTTTGTAGAGACAGGATTTCACCATGTTGCTCAGCCTGGTCTCAAACTCCTGGGCTCAAGCAATCTGTCCACCTTAGCCTCCCAAAGTGCTAGGATTGTAGGCATGAGCCATGGCGCTCAGCCTTGAACACCGTTAAATAGACCACAACACATTTAAAAAATAATAGTTTGAAAAAATTCCAGCCAAGTGTGGTGACCACAGTCCCAGCTACTTGGGAGGCTGAGGAGGGAGGATCGCTTGAGCCTGAGAGGTCAAGCCTGTAGTGAGCTATGATCGTGCCACTGCACTCTGACCTGGGTAACAAAGTGAGACCCAGTCTCAAAAAAAAAAAAAAAATCCTTTTAAGTTTGGCTCTGAAATGCTGAAGGCTTTGCTGCTTCAAAGTTCAAGTCGAGGAACTTTAACAGAATTTCAAGTCTGGCATGGTAACTTTCTTTCGTATGTAGTCATCATTTATTTACCTTTTGTACTCTGTTTAATCAAGCAGTCACATCGATTCTCTAGATGGCTTCCTGCCTTTGATGTATTTAAAGAAACTTTTATTCTTGTTCTTGGAACTGCCTATCAAGCAGCTCATCAAGTTATATTTTTATCTGCTAAATGGATTATTCTTGAGCTGCCAAATTTTTGGCTCTCTTGTTCTTTTTACTTAAGCAAGTGCTCTGTCTTTTCAAAAGTGTTCTGTGTTTCTCAAAATATCTTTTAGGCCAGACACAGTGGCTCACACCTGTAATCTCGGCACTTTGGGAGGCTGAGGCCAGGAGTTTGAGAGCAGCCTGGGCAACATAGTGAGACACCTGTCTCTACAAAACAATTTTTTTAAAAACTAGCCAGGTGTGGTGGTGTGTGCCTGCAGTCCAGCTACTCAGAAGGCTGAGGTAGGAGGATTGCTTAAGCCCAGGAAAGCGAGGCTGCAGTGAGCTATGATTGTGTCACTGCACTTCAACATGGGTGACAGAGACCCTGAATCTGAAAAAAAAAAAAAAATCTGTTTTGCCATTGAGTTGTGTGGGGTTATTTTTGGTTCAAGTATCTGTTTTTTTTTTTTTGTTTGTTTGTTTTTTTAACCAGTGCTTTTTTTTTAATTTTTTAATTTTTAAGTACATGTACTTTTTCTAGATATAAAGCATGTTTTAAAACAGTTAGGGTTCTTATTACTTTTAGAATTTTAAATACGCCTTTGAAATTTTTCTCTCTTTCTGGATTCTGGAAACTGCTCCCTCCCTGTCTCTTGGCCCCTAGGAGTGGTGACAACTCTGTTGTTACTGGGTCTGGGTACTGCACCATCCTCTGTGGTTTCTCCATACCTTTGTAGAGTCTCTTTATTCAACTCACCTTGAATTAGCCTAATTTGGATGTGTCATCTGTTTCCTCTAGGAATCTGACTGTTATCATAATGCATAGGGAATTTCTCAGTTTGTTAGAAAGAAGGGAGGGAAACAATCATTTATTAAAAATTTGTTTCTGGTATTATTTGAGACACTTGTACATGTTTCATTTAATCCTCCCAATAACCCTATGAATTACTGTCATAGTTATTTCAGGAGAGGCAGTGGGTTTCAGAGAGATTATAAAACTTATCTAAGGTCACTTAGCTTCTAAGTGGCAAAACTGGAATTTAAATATGAGCATCTGACTCAGTGTTCTATACTTTTTCTTGTCTGCCATGCTGAAAGAAAATTCATTCTGTTTTCCTAGCTGATATCAACTATAAGAGGGGAAAAAAATCCTTTAATGATTTTCAGTTACTAACAGAACAAAGTCTAAGTTCCTTAGCCTATTGCTAATGGTTTTTCATTCCTTCCTTCATTCATTTATTCAACTTTTATTGAGCACATGCTGTATGTTAGGCTCTGTTTAAGTTCTGGAGATATGGGAGTGATGAAAGAGACAATATTCCTGATCTCACGGAGTTTGTAAGGGAGACAAATATCTATACAAATAAAGTATATAGTTTACCAGATAGTGATAGATGCTTTGGAGAAAATTAAGCAAGGAAAGGAATAAAGAGTGTTGAGGTTTGCAATTTTAAGTAGAGATGTTAAGGAAAGGCCTCATTGAGAAGGTGACTTTTTTTCCCCAAGACATAGTCTCACTCTGTCACCCAGGCTGGAATGCCATGGCACAAAGTTGTCACTGCAACCTCTGCCTCCCAGGTGCAAGCAATTCTCCTGCCTCAGCCTCTCAAGTAGCTGGGATTACAGGCATGTGCCAGCACACCCGGCTATTTTTGTATTTTTAGTAGAGGGAGTGTTTCACCATGTTGGCCAGGCTGGTCTCAAACTCCTGGGCTCAAGTGATCCACCAGCCTCGGCCTCCCAAAGTGCTTACAGGCGTGAGTCACCGAGAAGGGGACTTCTGAGGAAAACCTTGAAAGAAGTGTGGGACTGAGCTGTGGATATGGGGGAGGAGGCAGAGGATGGGAGGCAGGCGTAAATCTCACGGGTTTGAAGAATGGCAAGGAGGCCAGTGTGGCGGAAGCTGAGTGAGGGATAAAGTCGTACAAGATATGGTCAGAAGGGTGGGTGGTGGGCAGATTAGGTAGGGCCTTGAGGTCACCGCAAGGACTTTTTTTCTAAGTGAGGTGAAGTCATCGGAGTGCACTGAGCAGAGGAGCCACGTTTCAACAGTCCACAGAGGGGGCTGTGCTGAGAACAGACTGCAGGGGCAGGATGGGGGAGCATTTGTGTCTGACCCACAGTCTTCTTTTTCTGGTGTTCCAACATGAACAGCTGTTACTTTCTGCTCCAAAATACTTAATATTCACCTCACCTCTTTGCCCATCTAAGTCCTAGACATTAATAATAATTATTATTTTTTGAGACAGGATCTCCCTCTGTTGCCCAGGCTGGAGGGCAGTGGCACAATCACAGCTCACTCAGCCTCGACCTCCCAGGCTCAGGTGATCCTCCCACCTCTGCCATTAACCCTATGAATTACTGTCCTAGGTTTCAGGAGAAGCAGTGGAGTTTCACAGAGAAACTCCTGAGTAGCTGGGACTACAGGTGTGTGCCACCAGGCCTGGCTAATTTTTTCTAGAGATGGAATTTCGTCATGTTGCCCAGGTTGGTCCTTCAGCTCATACAATTCATAAAGCAACCCGAGAAGCTTGGTTGTGGCATGGATTGAATTACTATTTCCTATTGTGTTGAATTTTTAACTTTGGATTATTCTATCACTTTTTAAAAAAACCTTTCTCTCTCTCTCTCCCTTTTTTCAAATAGGATCTTCAACAGGATGGCAGAGATGCACTAGATCATTTTGTCTTCTTTTTCTTTGGAAGAGTTCAGGCGTTGCTGCATTTTTTCTGGAACAACCATATGCTGTAAAAGGAATATAAACGTGAAGTTCTGTTTTCTTTTTACCCTCTGAGATGCATGAATCCCACTGGGACAGATGGGAAGAACACCCTTCTCCGTCTCCCTCTCTTTGTACCCATCACTGTTGGTCTACACCTGGTTTGTTGAAGAACTGCGGGCACAGGAGTCATTTGTCACTTCAGAGGAGCTAGCTAAGAGATGTCTGTGATCACTTCATGGTAAAAGCCCAGGGAGTAATTAGGAGCCCAGGAAGCCTTGCTGTCCAGAAAATGCCAGTGCCATGGATGGCCCCAGGGCTCCTTGTGAGGAAACCTTGAGCATTTCCTTCCAGAAATTAAATAGAACCTCGTCCTCAAACTAAAGGTCACAGAAATGGGCACTTGCTCCTGGGCCACTCCCTGGGCACCATGCCCTCTGCTGACCTGTTGGCTCCACTCTTGTTACTCATGTCCAGATCTGCAGTGCCAGCTTCTCCTTGTCAGTGACATGTCACCTCCCCACCCCAATCTTGCCTCCAACCCTCTCTGGAAAATCAAAAGGAAATGTTTGTCTCTAATACTCAAATCCAACAAACGGCTCATCTCATCCACCTTCCCATTTCCATGCCTAGAGTCCCCACTACCACCACCAGCAGCGTCAGGTGTTTCCAAATCCTTCTCAGGCTCTGATTCTACAACATTTATGTTATTTCCTCACCTTTGATCCTCTCACTCCTCTGTGACCCTCTTCAAGTCTTCCTCAACCACTCCAGTGTTTTCCCAACCACTTGACCCTGCCAGAAGGTGTCTTTCCCTGCTCTGCCATCCTCTTTTATGCTTGCCTGCTTAAAATCGGGAGTGCTTAGTCCTTGGCCAACAGTCCTGCCTTCTAGAAGAGTGTGAGACCTGACAGAGTTACGAATCCATTACAAGGCAAAAACTTCTCTTTTCCTATTGCTGGATGGATTTGCTGTTACTGGTTGGTGGACCCTTTCCCTGTTGAATGTATTTCACTCATTCTCTCCTCACTCTCTTATGCAGTTCTTTCACCTTCATTCTTCTCCTACCTTTTTGTCTACCTCATATTCGCTCCCTCCCCTCCTTTAAAAGAAGTATAAATATTAAGAAAGTTTGTTGTTATAAGTTAAAAGTTTATGTATGTATCTTGAGTTCTTCATAGGAGAAGTGTTATTTTTAAAAATTCTAAAAATGAAATAAACACTGTTATTTTATTGAGCATGAAACCCCTGTGCACATTTCTTTTTTGAAGGAGGAATCCCATGGCAGCATCTAGCCACTTATTCCTGCTCATATTGATTTGAAGGTTTTGATCATATGTAGCATCGACTTTGTCCTTCCAAAGGGAAATGTCCCCATTTTTAAGTCTGTCTCAGGCAGTGCCTATTTATTTCTATTATTACTTAGGTTCTGGCTGGTTGGCATGGAAAAGACCCTAAAACTTTCCTTTTAAAAATTTATTTTGAATAGGTTTTTATTTATATGATTCAAAAATCAAAATAAGGCCAGGCACGGTGGCTCACGCCTGTGATCACAGCACTTTGGAAGGCCAAGGTGGACAGATCATGAGGTCAAGAGATCGAGATCATCCTGGCCATCATGGTGAAACCCTGTCTCTACTAAAAATACAAAAATTAGCTGGGCATGGTGGTGCACGCCTGTAGTCCCAGCCGCTCAGGAGGCTGAGGCAGGAGAATCACTTGAACCCAGGAGGCAGAGGTTGCAGTGAGCCGAGATGGTGCCACGGCACTCCAGCCTGGTGATAGAGTGAGACTGTCTCAAAAAAAAAGAAAAAAAAGAAAAATATCAAAACAATATGTAAAGGTTTACAGTGAAAACCCTTTCTCTTATTTTCTACCCTAAATTCCAGTTATGCTTATTAGTTTTTATGTATCCTTCCAGAGGTTCTTTGAATAAATACTAATTAATACACACACACACACACACACACACATACATACACACATATATTTACATACAAGAGGTAACCTGTAATACACACTGTTCTGAACCTTGATTTTTTTGTTTAGCATGGGTGGTCAGGCACTGTTCTGGGTGTCTTACAGATGTTAACTTACTTTTTCATAACAACCTTATGAGATAGGTATTATTATTTGTGCTTTTTTACTGTTAAGAAATTGAGGCAGTAGTTAGTAGAGAGAGGCAGTAGAGAGGTTAACAGACTTGCTGAAGGGCACACAGCCAGTAAGTGACATGGCTGGGATTCCAAACCAGGCAGGTGTTCCTAAGTCTAGATTATTAACCACTGTGCCGTACTGCCT
Organism: Cheracebus regulus; assembly: GCA_963574635.1. Taxonomy (NCBI): domain Eukaryota; kingdom Metazoa; phylum Chordata; class Mammalia; order Primates; family Pitheciidae; genus Cheracebus; species Cheracebus regulus. The sequence goes on along the minus strand of CAUYQU010084094.1, from coordinate 48,130 downwards.
CTTGGAGAGCCTGCCATGATCTGCAGAGAACTTCATAGAGGTTTGCACTGTGTTCTGTTAAATGAATGTACATAATTTGTCTGGGTGTGGTGGCTCACCTCTGTAATCCCAGTGCTTTGGGAGCTGAGGTGGGAGATCACTGGAGCCCAGGAGATGGAGGTTAGGGTGAGCTGTGATGGCATCGCTGTACTCCAGCCAGGGCGATAGAGTGAGACCTTGTCTCTAAAAAAAAAAAAAAAAAAAAAAAAAAGGAAAATTAAAATTAAAAGAAATGGATGTACAAACTTTACCAAGCCTCCTTTTATGGATACCTGAGTTATTTCTAATACTTAGCTATTATAAACCATGATGAAATAAGTAACCATGTATACTCTGGATATTTGTTGAATGAATTTCTGGATGGCAGATTGCCGGGTGAAAGGAAAATGCATTTGTGACTTTGCCAGACCCTGCTGTGGGGTTGCACCACTTTACGCTCCCAGTGGAGTGCCTGTTCCCCTCAGCCTCTTCAGCAGATTACGTTATTAAACTTTTAAATTTTTGCCAAATTTCTGGGTAATTTTTTAAAATCTCATAATAACTTTAATTTTCACATTTAAAATAATGAGTTCGTCTGAGCATCTTTTTCTTTCTCTGCGGCCCAGGCTGGAGTGCAGTGACACAATCACGGCTCACTGCAGCCTCTACTTCTCAGGCTCAAGTGATCTTCCACCCTCAGCCTCCTGAGTAGCTGGGGCTACAGTTGTAGCCCCACCAAGCCGGGCTAATTTTTTAAATTTTTGGTAAAGACAGGATCTCACTATGTTTTCCAGACCAATATCGAACTCTTGGGCTCAAGCGATCCTCCGGCCTTGGCTTCCCAAAGTGCTGGGATTACAGGCATGAGCCACCGCGCCTGGCCCTGGGTATCTTTTTTTAAATATTCAGGAGCCATTTAGCATTTCCTTTTATGTGGACTGTTTATTCATATCCTTTGCTCATTTTTTTTTTTTCTACTGGGTTTCTGGACTTGTTCTTCCTGGTTCCTTATTGCTGGCCTAGAGCTTATGATGATGCACCAGTGCTAAGCCTTCTTTGTAACAGCGGCTACGCCCTCAGGTTTTCAGCAGAAGGTTGTTAAGGCTTTTCTTTCCTTTTCTTCGGTATCTGCTGTGTTTTTATGCGCATAACCTCTCTTGAGGCAGGCGGAGCTGAGGCAGAGGGAAAGGGTGGGTGCGCAGGCACCAACCCTGGAGCAGCCAGAGGCTCCGAGAAAAGGTGTCAGTCGGGATCTCCAAGTAGTCTGGCGTTGCTTAGGAGAGAGCACAGCCGCTCTGATGGTGGCGCTACGGTTCCAGACCTATTGGGCCTCTGCGGGGAAACAGGGTCGGGGCCGGGAAGTTCACCCACCCCTAAAGGGAGAGGCACCGAGTCCAGGAACACTCATGGGCGTCCCCTTCCTATCCCATGTGCGGAGACTCACAGGGTCCTGGTCCTGTGCTCTGGACCATGAGAGACGCAGCTGGTCCCGAGTTCAGGACTAGGGGTCCCCTTAGCTCCTCAGATCCCACATAATCCCGCCTCTGCACCATGGGAGCCAAGGCCAGGCCGCCCGAGGGTCTGTCCGTCAGCGGGAGGCTGTGTTCCCTACCGACGCCTCCCAGGCTGGCGAGCGGCCGGCGCCCCGGGGCTGCGCTCCCGCAGAGCTGGTCCCTGCCCTGCCCCTACCCGCAGCGGCGCGAGTGGAACCGCATCCTAATCTTTCGTTTTCGTTTCCCGGAAGGAAAGCGATTACTGGAGAGCCTTGGCGCGCCTGCCCGCCTAGGGGAGACCCGGGCGCACACGCCTAGGCGCTCCCCGAAAGAGATTTCCTCCCACACATCCTTCCAGTTCTTGAAGCCAGGTTAGGGGTTTGGGCGAGGAGGACTCGGGGGCGCAGGTCTTAGAGCCCCAGCAGCCACAGCCGGGAAAGCGCTTGCGACAGAAAGCCGGTGGCTTCCTCATCTCCACCTGTAATGCAGGTAAGAGCCTGGCGGCTGAACACTCAGCGCGACCGCGGAGCCCCCTGCTCCCTCATCCTTTCCCCATCACCTTGACTTCCAAACCTGTTTTAGCAGACCTTTTACCTGGCAGGAATCTCTCTTTCCAACACATTCCTAAACCTCACAGCCATCCCTCACTCACCTCCCTTTCCACCTCCAGATGCGGTCACCGCCCCTGACTCTCTCGGTGTCATACACAGCTCTGAAGGCATCACGCACAGTCCCTGCAGGCCCTTTCTGCAGTCCCCTTACCACTGGTCGCCCCTACACCAACCAGATGTGGGTCCCTGGAAGTTCCTGCCCAAGCCTGATCCTCACAGCTGGTGAACGCATTCACGCAGAGATCCCCTCTTTAGCAGCCCCTCCCCACTCGCCGGTTTCCTAGGAGCCTCAGAACTGCCCCCAGAGCTGGGGCCCCGTCCCACTCCAAGGCCTTTCTCCACTCCCTTCTCGCCAAGACCCATATGCATTTATGAGACCCTTCCCTGGCCTCCATGCTGAAACCCAGGCGTCTGATCCTCAGCAGCTCCATGGCTGGCGTTTCCTAGGCAGTTACAGCCCCGGAATTCCCCGCTCCTCTTACTTGGAAGAGGGTCGAGGAGTCCACAAGGGGCCTCTTGCAAGTCCTACGCAATTCCTGTGCCTTGAGCCCCTTCTCCAGAGAGGCAAGCTTCCCTTCCCCACCACGTGGCAGCCCCTGAGGTTTGATTACTTGGGATACAGCACCAACGCTGGAGGTGGGGTGGGGGGGCACAAATGAAGTGAGAACAACCCTGAAAGCTGTTGAATCCCCTTTTGCAGCAGCCAAGGCTTCTGGAGTTTACTTTGCTGGCTCCAATCCAAAATCTTTCTCAGCTCTTCTTGGTTCCCAAGAGATGAATGTAAAGCAGTTGACGATCCTAGAGTGAAAAATGACTTGGTGGAACTGGTTTCGCTTTTCCTTTCAGGGCTGTGGCAGCCTGTGGCTGAGCAGGAGCCCCAGGGAGCCTCCTGTTCCCACAAAATCCTGCCACTTTTTTTGTTTTCTCCTCCGGATGGAAGAACCCCGTCATTTCTGGAGGCCATGATGATTGTTGAATTGTAAAGATACAGGCTTCCAGTGATGAGATCTTAGGATTCAGAAATGTATCCTTTCTTTTTCTCTTTTGAAAATAGTGCTTGTTTGTTCTGAGACGGAGTCTTGCCCTCTTGCCCAGGCTGGAGTGCAGTGGTGCGATCTTGGCTCATTCCAACTTCCACTTCCTGGGTTCAAGTGATTCTCCTGTCTCAGCCTCTGGAGTAGCTGGGATTACAGGCTCCATCACCATGGCCAGCTAATTTTTGTATTTTTCGTAGGGACAGTGTTTCACCATGTTGGTCACGCTGGTCTGAGACTCCTGACCTCAAGTAATCCATCCGCCTCATTCCCAAAGTGTTCAGATTGCAGGCGTGAGCCACCGCCCTTGGCCTGTTTATTTCTGATTTAAGGTCTTTTGATCCTGGTCCCTCAGGTTTCCTGTGCTGTCCTCACCAAGGATCCAGTGAGTATTCCTAGGCCCTCAGATTTCAATCAGACAAGCCTTGGCAGAAGATCCCTCTGGAGGAGTTAGGCACATGTTTGGAAAGCTTGAATTGGAAGGATGTCATTTATTGTGTCCACTGGGTACAAGATGTTGATGATACTGAGTTGAAGATGTACATGGCTCCTACCTTTAAGGTTAATGCAGTGTATTGGCAGAGATAAACACTCTTTCCCTTCCAAAAAATTCTTGACATTTAAAGATGGCTGAGCCTTCACCAAGATGCTCTTCCTTGACTGTCCTGGTTTTCCTTTCTCTAGGAGGGAGAATTGGCTGGTTCTCCTATAAGCCCTGTGGCAGCTATGCCTCCCCTAGGCACCCATGTCCAAGCCAGATGTAAAACTCAAATGGAACTACTGGGTGAGAGGGGGATATGCAAGCTGCCAGGAAGACTCCGTAAGTACAGGGGAGGAGAAAAGGTGACTTTTAAAATTAAATTTTTATTATGTTTTAGATTCAGGATCTTACTCTGTTGCTTAGGCTAGAGAGCAGTGGTGTAATCACAGCTCATTGCAGCTTTAATTTTGAGCTCCTGGGCTCAAGTAATCCTCCCATCTCAGCCTCCCCAGTGGCTGGGACTACAAGCACACAATGGCTAATTTTTAAATCTTTAATAGAGATGGGAATCTCACTATGTTGCTCAGGTTGGTCTTGAACTCTTGGGCTTAGGCTATCCTGTTGCCTCGGCCTCTCAAAATGCTGGGATTATGGGTGTCAACCACTACACCCTGCCCTTAAAACTAGTTTTTATTTTTTAAAATAAGAGGCAGGGTCTCACTATGTTGCCCAGGTTGGTCTCAAACTGGTTGAGCTCAAGCAATCCTCCCAGCTCAGCTTCCCAAAGTGCTGGGATTACAGGCCTGGGCCATTGTGCCTGTCAAAATTATATATATATTTTGTAACATAACTTTGTACCCCATAAATATATACATTATGATTTATAATTTGTTAATTAAAAATTTAATTTTGGCCAGGTGCCAAAATTAAATTTCCTTCCCTCTGTTTGCTGTTTCTTTGCTGAGTTTTCTTTAGCTTTTCCTTGGTGAGAAAGTTGGAGAAGGTATACAACAGATATGGACAAATGTGAGGGCCAGGCAGTCTCCTCCTTGGTAATATGAGGATTGGGATCAAATAAGTTATTGGGTCCCCTCCAGCCTAAAGACAGAGTTGGGGACATTGCCAGTGAGGAAGCTAGACAGGTTAAACAGTGGGTGGTTGTATGTATGTAGAACCCTCTCTTAAATAAGTGTTTAATTTTTTTTTTTTTTGAGATGGGGTTCCTTTCTTATTGCCCAGGCTGGCGTGCGATGGCATGATCTTGGCTTACTGCAGCCTCCATCTGCTGGGCTCAAGTGATTTTCCAGCCTCAGCCTTTTGAGTAGCCGGGATTACAGGCATCTGCCACCATGTCCGGCTAATTTTTGTATTTTTAGTAGAGACAGGGTTTCGCCATGTTGGCTAGGCTGGTCTCGAACTCCTGACCTCAGGTGATCTGCCTGCCTCGGCCTCCCCATGTGCTGGGATTACAGGCGTGAGCCACTGCGCCTAGCCTCCATGTTTAATTTTATTGTTACAAAAGTAGCATGTGCTTGTTGTCAAAATATAGGGAAATGACAGAGATGTATAAGAAAAATACATAGAATAACCATATCCACCCAAAGATAACCATGGGAAACATACTGGCCACAACCTTTCACTGCCTTTTCCTATGCAGTGCTCTCACCTAAGGAAACATAACCATGGAGCAGGCTCAACATTAATGCATTCATGCCTATGTTTCAAATGGCGAAGCTGACAGACAGAAGAGCTAAGCAACATGCCAAGATCATACAGGCTCTTGGGCCAAAACCTGGTCCTGCTGATAATCTAAAGGATTTTAAAATGTGCTTCCTAAGCTGTAGCAATCAACAGATTGGCAGCCATCCGGGATCTGGGTGGGAGGTCTTGGGGCAGCTGTGGGCAGGCACGTGTGGGCTGGGTTGTAGAGCTTCCCGGTCACTTCCTGCCCAGCTGGCCTGGTGGCTGGAACCCTGCTTTACCTATTTCCTGGCCACAGCCTGCTTTTTGAGCTGATGATAGGACTGAGTTGAGGGCTGAGCAGATCATGGAGTTTGACTTCATAGGCTTTGGGAAGAGCCTGTTGGCTCTTACATACCTCTGCCATTTATGGTCTGGAACCCTTTACATGGGAAACAGAGTCCGTCTTTCCATGGTTAGAGAGAAGGTGGGATCGATGCTCAGACTCATGCAGGAGCAAGCTCTGAAGGGAGACTAGCAGGGGGGTGGCCCTGGTGTTGCAGGGCAATGGTGCAGGGAAGCGGCAGTGAGAGTTGGGGACTCCACAAGCGCTCTCTCTGTTGCTTCATTTTGTCCCACACACCAAGTCCTATAATGTTCAGGCTGGTAGGTAGAGCCCCTAGTTGCTGGGTCAGGTAACTCACTTTTTTTTTTGAGATAGAGTTTTGCTCTTGTTGCGCAGGCTGGAGTGCAATGGCGTGATCTTGGCTCACTGCAACCTCTGCCTCCCAGGTTCAAGCGATTCTCCTGCCTCAGCCTCCCACGTAGCTGGGATTACAGACATGCACCACCACGCCTGGCTAATTTTTGTATTTTTAGTAGAGATGGGGTTTCTCCAAGTTGGTCAGGCTGGTCTTGAACTCCCAGCCTCAGGTGATCCGCCCACCTTGGCCTCCCAAAGTGCTGGGATTATAGGTGTGAGCCTCCACACCAGACCCATGGAACTCACTTCTATTCCAAATAAGGAAACTGAGGCCCAGGAGGCTGTGTTCTGCCCACGGTCACATAACCTTCAGTTTCCTCCTGTCCACTGGGCACCTAGCTCAAAGTTATGGGGTGAGAGGGTACAGGAGAAGTGAGGATTTAGAAAGTTTAGTCATCATCTTGGTAAATCCAAATGTGCAAACCTAATTCTTTTGAAGAGTGCATTTTCTTTTGTTCAAACATTTGTCATAGGGAACCAGCTGTGTGTTCACTGAGAATGTGGGCAGTGGTGGGGGTGGAGAGGTTGAAGGTGAGCCTGGAAGGTGATGGTGGAGTCAGATCTGGGACAGGGAGTGGGTAAGAATTGGTAAGACTGCAGGAGTTTAGGACTAAAAGTGCCTGCCATGATTGCACTTTCATATCCTCTGAGAAAAGACTTCTGGAGTTCTTGTATTTTCTGAACATTGGTTTAAAAAAAGTGGGGGCCAGGAACAGTGGCTCATGCCTGTAATCCCAGCAATTTGGGAGGCTGAGGCGGGCAGATCTTGAGGTCAGCAGATCGAGACCATCCTGGCCAACATGGTGAAACCTTGACTCTACTAAAAATACAAAAATTAGCTGGGCGTGGTGGCACATGCCTGTAATCTCAACCACTCGGGAGGCTGAGGCAGGAGAATAGCTTGAACCCAGGATTTGGAGGCTGCAATGAGCTGAGACCGCACCACTGCACTCCAGCCTGGGAGACAGAGCAAGACTCTATCTCAAAAAAAAAAGTTGACTTAATCTAATTTTAAGATACACATCTATTTTTTTTTTTTTTTTTTTTTTTTGAGAAGGAGTTTCCCTCTTGTTGCCCACGCTGGTATGCAGTGTTGTGATCTTGGCTCACTGCAACCTCTGCCTCCTGGGTTCAAGGTATTCTCCTGCCTCAGCCTCCTGAGTAGCTGGGATTATAGGCGTGTGCCACTATGCCCAGCTACTTTTTTTTATTTTTAGCAGAGACAAGGTTTCACCATGTTGGCCAGGATTGTCTTGAACTCCAGACTTTGTGATCCACCTGCCTCAACTTCCCAAAGTGCTGGGATTACAGGTGTGAGCCACCGCGCTCGGCCATATCTATCTATTAACTAAAGACATAAGGTTAGATATTTTAACACAACTTCTAAGACACACTTTCTAATAGTGACGTTCAGGCACAAGACCCATAACTCTCCTCTGAGCCCTGGGAAATCCTATTTCCCTAAGACCAAACTTCCTAAGCTCAGAAGCTCACCAAGTAGCTGTTGAATGAATGAATGCATGAGTGACTAGAGGTCTTCATCAAGAATGCCAGGACCACCAAACAATGCAGAATCACTTCTGTGGGGCCTTCTGAAATGCTCACCAGGTCTTCTATGCACTTCTAGTGACAGGAGTTTCCTCCCCTCTTGAGGCAGCCTGTTCCCTGGTTGCACAACTCAGGGTGCAGGTCTTCGTGGCCTCTTTTCTCCGAGCTTAGAACTCCTGAGCTACTAGTCCTGTTGCCTTGGGTTAGATTTCTCAGGGAGCAGACCTTAAAATACTGGCGAGGAGTGGGGAGGAAACACAGAGAAGAGAAGGAAATCTCAAAGGTGTTCTTTTGGGCCAGCTAGCACCATGCAGGTCTCTGGGGACAGCGAATCCTGTCATTCCTACTAATGGGTAAGGGGGTTATCCACTCACTTCCCTTCCATCATGAGATGAGTGCTGTTTCCAGGGGTCTTGGCTCTCCAGCATTTCCACGTTATCTTGTACACTGGCTGAAGGGGTTCTTGCAGCTAGAAAAAGCCCCAGGCAGAATCAGGGGGACATTAGGCAGCCTTCAGAGTGTGGAGGTAAGAGCCAGGGCCTATGGGCAGGGCCTCGGCAGCATCTTCTATACCTGTCGTCTTAGATTCCATGACTCATATTTATTGGAACGTCTGCAAATATTCAGACGATACAGTTCTGGCCCTTAGTAAATATCTGACAATCTTAAAAGAAAGGGGATGCCAAATGACTCACTTTCCTGTCAGCAACATCCCAAACAAGCGAACTGCTGACACCCAGTGAGGGTTTGACTTTTCAGCCCCTTTGGGGGTGATCTCAGCCCAGTTTCCTAATTTTCTGGAAGCTGGATTTCCATCTCTGCCCTTCTCTCTGATGTTTATTCCCCGTCACCCACTCCATTCCCTCCCCTACCTCCAGCCTCCTTTCTAGTATTTAGGACTGATCTGCCTTGACAGAAAGTGAACAGACAAAACAGATCTTGTTTAGCTTTGTGAGTTGATGCTAAGGGAGCACAGAAGTTATTTTCCTATAGAGCTCACCTTTTTGTGTAGATTTTCCTGAAAAAGATGTGTAGTAAAGCAGTGGAAAGTCCACTCTGAGGACACCTGTGATGTCCAGGGTTGTGGCAAGGGACAGGAGGTCTACTGGGATGGAGGAGTGGGATTCATGGAGATTCACAGCTGTGCTTCACTGTATGGAAATAGGGAACGAAAGAGGATTCTGACCTCGCATCCCCGGTCCGTGGCCATGAGGGTCTGCCCAAGGCCAGAGTGAGTCAGGAGCTATGGAGGGACGCAGCTGCAGGGCAGGGACAGCTGTCAGCGCAGGCTCTAGGACCATTTGCAGAACTGGGCTGATGTTACAGGGGAGTGAGTCTGGGAGGAACAACTTGGGAGAATTTTGAGAGGAGGCAGTTTAGTGATGGTCACCACCATGGCCTCATTCAATGACAGAGAAACTGAGGCTCGGTGAGGGCAAGAGTCATCTATAATGCTAACGGCCAGGCTAGGCCTCCATCGCAGGACTCTTCCTTCTTGGTCACGCATCTCTTCTTTTCCTTGGAGCTTATTTCCCAGAGAAAAGGTCTGTGAACTTCTCACTTCAAATGCAGAGGAAATGAGACATCTTCGTGTTTTGAAATTGACTTTCAAAGCTCCTAGTTGTGAATAGCCATGGGAAGAGACATATAGTGCCACGTCCTATATTCAGAGTCACAAGGAGAGGGATAACACTGCTCTGTGACTGCCTGAAAGTGTAAAGCAGGAGAAATGGGCCTTTGGGAAGCTTGAACAAATTTTGGGTGCCCATGCTCAAGTTCACATCCTTCATGTGTGAGAGAGCTCCTGGGCACTTCATTTAATAACTCGACTCTAACAATTTTGGCTTCTTGGTATTCCAGACCAGGGCTTCTCGGCTTTTAATGGCATGTAGATTTCCTGGGAACCATGCTGAAACGTAGATTCTGAATCAGCAGTAGGTCTGGCATGGGGCTTGAGATTCTGCAGATTCATTCCCTCCCTCCCTCCTTCCCTCCCTCCCTCCCCACCCCCCCCCTTTCCTTCCTTCTTTGATATTTTTGTACAGAATTTCACTCTTGTTGCCCAGGCTGAAGTGCCGTGGTGCAATCTCGGCTCACCACAATGTCCGCCTCCCAGGTTCAAGCAATTCTCTTACCTCAGCCTTCCCAATAGCTGGGATTACAGACATGCACCTGCTAATTTTTTGTATTTTTAGTAGAGACGGGGTTTCTCCATGTTGGTCAGGCTGGTCTCAAACTCCCGACCTCAGGTGATCCACCTGTCACAGCCTCCCAAAGTGCTGGGATTACAGGCATGAGCCACAGCACCTGGGCAGATTGTGCAGATTTCTAATAAACTCCTGGGTGACGCCGATGCTGCTGGTTTGAGAACCACATTTTGTTTATTTTCAAAGTGCTGGTCAAGACTTACTAAGGAAGTGAAATCAACATAGTGGACCAAGATAAGTATTTTTAAAAATTGGAACAGAACACATCAGAGTACATTATAAATAGTAAAGGTAGCCAAGATTTGTGACTACTTTGTTTAGGCTATTTATATATACATGTGGATATAAAATGTATTTGTTTAGCATGGGTTGAGGTCAAAATGGTTTGAGAAATGCTGCCCTAGATCATGGCATATGATAAACAGAAAATTAGATGGATGTGGGTGTAAAACACCAGAGAGGTAGGTGGAATAGGGAGGATGGAGATTAAAAGAGAATGTTCTATTCACTGGAATGTGTGAGTATTGACAGTGACATCATCACCTGGCAATGAAAAGTAATGTGGCAACCACAAACAGATGGGGAATTCCGAAAGCTATTACCATGAGGATAAAGAACCTCTCCCCGACTTAAACACAGGGTCTGGACTAGACTATATGCATCTTTGTGCAAACTGGAAAGACCCAATTTGGAGGGAAGCCAATCGAAGTCCCGGCTGGATTTCACCTCCATCCTCCTACTCCCTTCTCTGAGGGTGCCTTTGTGCAGTACACAAAGTGACTGTAAGCACTGGCCCTGCCCCCACAGTGTGGTGATGACCATAAAGCTTGGTGTGATTACCAAGAAAAGGATTATCGGCTAATACAATGGGGCCAAGCAATGGGGTGACAGATTTAAGGGGTATCTGGAGACACAATGACACACAATAAACTAAGGACATGGTAACTGATAATCCGTCATGGCAGAGAAGCAAGCTAGTCTCTCTGTTCAGGCTGGGCTGCACCAGTGAGGGTGCTGATCATCAGAATCAAGGCCATTGACTAGTTTTTACTCTTGACTAGGTATCGTGATGGGCATATCATATTTATTGTCTGATTGAATATATTCAGTAGCCATGGAAAGTGGCTTCTTTTGTTATCTCTGAAACCTGAGCCTTAGGGGCATTATCTTGTCCAAAGCTACCCACCAGTAAAATGGTGGAGCTGGGATGTCCGTCAGACCCCACAGCTGTCATTTACTTTGAGCAACTGCCTCTAGCCTCAGGTGATGATAGTTCCCATTTTTAGGGTACTGGCCAAGCACTTTAACTGTCTCCTGCATTCTTCCTGCAAGGCAGGGAGAAGCCAGCCATTCATTCTGATTTGGTTGCTAAAGGCTGGTCTTGCTCTGTGGCTCCCGGAGCTCAGTAGACCCAGTAAACTGCAGGGGTGTGGTGGGAAGTGGTGGGAAATAACTTTGGTTAGCGGGGGACGGGCACTTTGAGGGGTCTTAAAACCAGGACAGAGGGGTTTTGACTTGATGGGCTTGATGGTTGGGAGCAATAGTTTCTTGAATAAGAGAGTAAAAGGGATGCTGTGGGAGGAGAGGTCCAGTTGAGGTGGGAGTCAGGGGCTGGAGAAGGGACAGGCAAGGAAGCCTGGGGGCCACCCCACACTGCTTTGCTCAACTTACTTATTTAAGCAATTTATTTTTATTGAGCAGCTACTATGTGACAAGCATTGTTGTTGGTGCTGGAGAGACCACAGTGACTGATGACAGGCAAAGCCTACGCCTCCTGGAACTGACATTCTAGTTGGGGATTCAGTGACTATGTAAAAAAGCACTAAATCCACAGATAAGGACAGTGGAGGTGATAGAGCTGGGAGGTGGAGGGGAGCCCCCACATCCAGCCCTGCTCTGGGAGGAGGTAGGGGACACAGTGTTGACTCTTCAGGGAGACACCTGAGCCCTCCAACTGTATCCTGGACAGGCAGCTCCTCTTGCTGCCCCAGCCAGGGGACTCTGTCCATACCTGCCTCGGGAGCTGGGAGTCCAGAGCCAGCCAAGCTGGAAATCCTCAGTAAGCAGGCCACTGGGCCGGGAGAGTAAGGTGACATTTGCCTGGAATCTTGAGGGACAAAGATGGTTAATGGGAAAGAACAGAAAATGAGGTGGATTATTGCCAAGAGAGGGAGATGCTGGGGGCTGATCTGCAGGTGAAGTCCCGGATTCATCTTAGATTGGGAGGGGGGTCCCACTTACTCTCATCCCAGTGACTAGATCAGGGAGACTCCTTGAGGGCAACTGATGCCTTAGATAATACCCGCCAGGTGTTGGACCCTGTGCCATGTGTTTTACACGTATTACCTCAACATCCACAGCTCCTTGTATGTCAGAGGGCACATGCCACATGCCAAGCACTGCTGTTTAAATGGATTATCTAAGAACCCTTGTGACAGCCTTGTGCGGCCAGTATAGTTTTTTTGTCATCCTCAGTTTTACCGATGATGAAACTGAGGTACTGTCATTTAGGTCACATTATTTACAGCTGGCCTGGCAACATCATCTGTGCCTTTTCTTGCTGTTGTATGTTTTTACTTTTTTTTTTTGAGTCTCGCTCTGTCGCCCAGGCTGGAGTGCAATGGCACAATCTCGGCTCAGTGCAGCCTCCACCTCCTGGGTTCAAGCGATTCTCCTGCCTCAGCCTCCCAAGTAGCTGGGATTACAGGTGCATGCCACTGTGCCCGGCTAGTTTTTGTATTTTTAATAGAGATGGGGGTTTCACCATGTCGGCCAGGCTGGTCTCGAACTCCTGACCTTGTGATCCTCCCACTTTGCTGCTTTGGCTTCCCAAAGTGGGATTATAGGCATGAGCCACCACGCCTGGCCGTGTTTTTACTTTTGCTTTTTTTGAGGTATAACTTACATACAGTCAGATGTACAAATCTAAACTGGTTATACACTTGTGTAGCCACCACCCAGGTCAAGATCTAGAAGATTTTCAGCAAGCCAGAAAGTTATCTTGTGTCCTTCCCAGCCAATTCTCGTCCAAAAGGTGACCTCTCTTCTGACTTGAATCCCCAGGTTAGCATTGTCTGTTCTTGGTCGTAGTTTCGTGTCTGGCTTTTCCCTCTCAACATGCTGTCTTTATCCCTGTGTCATGTGCAGCAGACGTTTGCACTTTCTGCTTTTTTTGCTGAATGGCAGTCCATGGCCCTAAGACATCTCAATTTGATTCTTTGTTCTCCCACGAATGGATATTGGAAATGTTTCCTGTTCTTTTCTTTTATGAATGAAGCTACTGTGGACATTCAGATGCATGTCTTTGGGTGGAGATGTTCACCACATGTCTGTGTCTCTACCAAGAAGTGGCAGTGCTGTGGTAGGTCTGTAGCCTGGGCCCCTAACCACTGCACCACACTGCCCCTCAAACAGCACAGCAGCCGAAAGAAGTAGTAATATTACCCCATTTCACAGAGGGGGGCTTAAGTGGTATGTCTGACGTGGCTATGGTTTGAATGTCCCCTCCAAAACTCATGTTGAAATGTACAGCACTACCTTGGGACTCTTTAGAGAGTCCCCACCAGCAAGAAGGCCCTTCCTTGCCAGAAGCTCCTCCTTGACCTTGGACTTCAGCCTCCATAACTGTAAGAAATAAACTCCTTTTCTTTATAAACTACCCAGTGTCAGATATTCTGTTATAAGTAGCAGAAAATGGACTAAGACGCTTGGGTAGCAAAGTGCTGAGCTGGAACCTGGAACCTGAGCCTGGAGATTTGGCCCAGAGCTATGTGGCTTATCCAGTGCATGGCAGTTCCACTGGTGTGAGGGGCTTTGACTCATTGCGGGGTTTGATTGAGACCCTGGCGGCCAACCCACTGCCTGGGACCTGGTCATTTCCTTGGAGCTTAAGTCTTATTGAGAAAGCTTTTTGACTTTAGTATTCCTTGAAGACATTAGGAACAAGAAAGTTCCTCTTCTTTATCATTGGACTGGAAGTGCTAGTAGCAATGAAATGAAAGGCCAGGCAGAGCTGGGTATGGTGGCTTACGCCTGTAATCCCAGCACTTTGGGAGGCCAAGGCAGGTGGATCACTTGAGGTCAGGAGTTCGAGGTCACCCTGACCAACATGGGGAAACCCTGTCTCTACTGAAAATACAAAAATTAGCTGGGTGTGGCAGTGTGTGCTTGTAGTCCCAGCTACTCGGGAGGCTAAGATAGGAGAATTGCTTGAACCCAGAAGGTGGAGATTGCAGTGAGCCAAGATTGTGCCACTGCACTCCAGCCTGGGTGACAGAGCAAGACTCTGTCTCGAAAAAAAAAAAAAAGGTGAGGCAGGAGTGAGCACAGGTCATCAAAGAATAATGATGACGGGCTTCAAGTTTCCAATTGCCACTGCAGGCCGTGTGTGACCTCAGGGTCTCTCAGAGACATCTTGGGAAGTCGCTGACCATCTCTCTGGACCTGCGGGGGAGGACAACATCTGTGGTTGTTAATGTCTAGAAAGTTCAGCGTTTCCCCTCTCATTGAGGTTTTAATATTTTCAGGGAGACAGAACAGCCAGATGGATGTGGAATCTGCCTCCACCCTCTAGCCAAACCCAAGGACTCTTACCACTCTGACTCAAGAATCATAGTTGTTTTTTATTTTCTGGTGTTTTTTTGTTGTTGTTGTTGTTGTTGTTCCTTTTTTTTTCTTTTCTTTTTTTTGAGACAAAGTCTTGCTCTGTCTCCCAGGTTGGAGTGGAGTGGTGCGATTTTGGCTCACTGCAACCTCTGTCTCCCGGGTTCAAGCAATTCTCCTGCCTCAGCCTCCTGAGTAGCTGTGATTACAGATGCACACCATACCCGTCTAATTTTTGTATTTTTTAAAGTAGAGACAGGGTTTCACCATGTTGGCCAGGCTGGTCTTGAACTCTTGACCTTGTGATTCTCCTGCCTTGCCCTCCAAAGTGCTGGGATTACAGGCATGAGTCACTGCATCTAGCTTTTTTTTTTTTTTTTTTTTTTGATATAGGATCTCACTCTGTTGCTCAGGCTGGAATTGGAGTGCAGTGGCACTATCATAGCTCATTGCAGCCTTGAACTCCTGGGCTCAATCCCTCCCTCAGCCTCCTGAGTAGCTGAGACTATAAGCGTGCACCACCATGCCTGGCTAATTAAAAAAAAAAATTTTTGTAGCGTCAAGGGTCTAACTATGTTGTCCAGGTTGGTCTCAAACTCTTGGGTTCAAACGATCCTCCCTTCTCTGCCTCCCAAACAGACCTGAGCCACTGCACCTGGCCAGGAATCCTAGTTTTGAATTTTCAGGCTGACAGCCTCAAATATGGTGAACTAGGGGAATTGCACAAAAAAATATGAGTTCAGGTACAATGCAATTGGTGGTTGACCTGCACCCCCCTAGCCACAGAAGCCCTAGCTGGCTGTGGAGACCTGCCCTCAACCCCTCAATCTGTCCATCATGTGGCCTCTACATTTTAAACTAGTCAGCTTTTGGTGTCTCACATATCACAGGCCTCATCTCCCATGGAGGCTCTAAATTCCTATTTTCACCAGCAAGGCATCCTTTTCCCTGTACTCCTGCTGTTAAGTGATATTCTTTTCCGATGGCACCTTTCCCTGACTATTGAGGTGACATGTCTTGTCACATGCTTAGTGGTGGATTTGCTGTGCTGCAGGGGATCTCACCTGGCCGCAGTTTTGCTGCTCCCCTCCCACTGGGGACATTCGGCCATGTCTGGAGACATTTCTAGTTGTTAGCACTAGACTGGCATTGAGTGGATAGTGACCAGTGTGTTCCTAAATATCCTACAATGTACAAGATAGGCCCTCACAGCAAAGGATGATCAGTCCAAAAGCGTCAATAGTGCTGAGGCTGACAAATCCTGCTCTGCTGGGATTGCTGGGAAAATTTATTTTGTCTTTAATAAAAAAAAAAAAAAAAAAAATCAAGTGACAGATGCTCTTGATCTATGCTAGGCATTAACCTTTTATCTGTCATCTGCATTGCAGATCGATTTCCTGGAAATCGATCCTCTTTTAGTTTTGTTTATGGTATCTTTTGCTGCAAACACAGAAAATTAATGTAGTCAAATGTATGTTTCGTTTTTATTATAGCCTCTCCATTTCCTGTCATGGTTGAGGTCTCCTCTGCCCTTATTGAGTGCATATGGCTTTTGATGTCTACTTCTATTAAGATTTGTGTTCTTCTACTCTTTAGGCCTTTAATCTACTTGCAGTTGATTTTTGTGAATGTGAGTGGTGGGAGGTGAGGAACCAAATATTTTTTTTCCAGGTGGAGAGTCAGGTTTTCTTTTTTTTTTTTAAACCATATTAGATTCACTATCCTTTCCCTCTGAATGAAAATCCTACCTCTGTCATGTATTAGCTTTACAAAATACATATACACACATATGCACATGTGCGTGCACACACTCACTCCTGGGCTCCACTTTCTTTTCCAATGATACTTGTCAATCTTAGCATAAGACCATTAGATCTTAATTACATGGCTTTGTCATATGTAGTACCACAGAGGCCAGTTCTCACATACATTCTCTTTTCCCGCCTTACATAATTTTTTTTGACAATTTCAGACATTTATTCTTTTCTCTTACTCATTTTTAGGTCCCAAAATAGAAGTAACGGAAACTTCTCCTCACTCTTAAACTGGGCTCCAGTGCCTCACTTTCTGTTTACTCAGCACAGTGAACGCCCCCCATGTGCTGTTGTGAGAACTGTCATTGAGTTATTGGTTATGGGTTCCTCCCTCCTGCCAGCCTGGCTCTGTGCTGTGTTCCAGCACTGCGCGGAGACTGGCACAAGCTGGTGCTCATTCGATACTGGCTGAATGAATGAACAATGAAGGATGCAGAGCTCCTTTGTTTTAAATGTTTAAGTTCATTTCTTGTGTGGCTTCGAGTATAAAGCAGCAGAGGCTAGTCTGGTCTTCATCATTGGCCAAGGTGTGGACTTGGACAGTTGCTTCTCTCTTCTGCCTCAGCCTTCTTCTTCTTTTTTTTTTGAGACAGACTCTTGCTCTTGTCACCCAGGCTGGAGTGCAATGGCATGATCTCGGCTCACTGCAACCTCCGCCTCCCAGGTTCAAGCGATTCCCCTGTCTCAGCCTCCCAAGTAGCTGGGATTACAGGCATGAGGCACAACAACTGGCTAATTTTTGTATTTTTAGTAGAGACGGGGTTTCACCTTGTTGGCCAGGCTGGTCTTGAACTCCCGACCTCATGATCTGCCTGCCTCAGCCTCCCAAAGTGCTGGGATTACAGGTGTGAGCCACCACGCCAGGCCAGCTTTCTTATGTGTAGAACTGAACCCAGTGGGCTGTGAGCATACCAGTGCGGTCATAAAATAGGATTTAAATTCATATATTTTTTGAGACAGGGTTTCACTCTGTCACCCAGGCTGGCGTACAGTGGTGCAATCACGGCTCACTATGACCTCCCAGGCGCAAGCAATCCTCCCACTTCAGCTTCCCAAGTAGTTGGGACCACAAGTGTGCACCACTATGCCAGGCTAAATTTTTTGTTTTGTATTTTTGGAGAGATGGGGTTTTGCCAGATTGCTCAGGCTGGTCTCAAACTCCCCGGCTCAAGTGATCTGCCTACTTTAGCCTCCCAAAGTGCTGGGATTACAGATGTAAGCCACCACGCCCAGTCTATTTTAAATATTTTTTGCCCACAAAGGCAAATGTATTAAGGGCTCATGAAGCCATAACGTAGCCCTGCTCAACACTACCCAAAACTTGACATTAGGCGTGTAGCAGTCCCAGGCAGAGTGGAAACGTACGGAGAATAAGCTGTCCCTTGTCTGGCTGTTGCCAGAAGTTAAAACATGTGCACTGAAGGTGAGCGTAGGAGGCTCCCTTGTCCCCTGGGCTGTTCTCTGTGCAAACCTGATTCCAAGTTGGCACAATGGAGCGGAAAAGTTCAATAGCCAGACAGCCTGGCTGTGCCTCATGCTGCCCGAATGAGTGTGGGCTGGCCACTTAACCTCATTTGGGAGCCTCCGGGCCTCATTTGGGAAACAATAACACCCCTTTCATTGGACTGTTGAGTCATTCAAGTCATCACTCAATATGTGTTTTTTGAGCACCTACTGTGTTCCAGGCACTGTTCTAGGTGCTGAATACACATAACAGCATGCCCCAGCACACCTAGTCCAGTGCCGGCACATAGTAGGTCCTCATTAAACACTTGTTGAATGAATGATTGGAAAACAGGTGGGGAGGAGGTACCAACAATAAATAAGTGATTACATACATGAACATATAATTTAATCCTATGTAAAATGTAATCATTAAGAAGGTAAGGTGCTAGGAAGGAAAGGAACGGGTGGCAGTGACAGAAGATGATGGGGGTTGGGATTCAGGACAGCAGAGCATCTGCTCAGATGGAGTGTTCAGGGTGGGCTTCTCTGAGGAGGTGACAGGCAAGTGAGGGCCTGATGAGGGAGTGATGGGACTGGTCCTTGTTGGTTGCAGGCATCCAGCCCGCACTGTGGAGCAGGGAGGACGTGCTGCACTGGCTGCACTGGGCAGAACAGGAGTACTCTCTGCCATGCACTGCGGAGCACTGGTTCGAGATGAACGGACGTGCCCTCTGCATCCTCACCAAGGACGACTTCCGGCGCCGCGCGCCCAGCTCAGGTTAGGGAAACTCATGGGCTTGCCTCTAAGTGGGAACCCTGGTAGGCCAGGCCAGCCCAAGTGCGCCGGGGGGTCCAGGGAGGGAGATGGAGGGGGTCTTCCTTGGGGAATCCTGCTCATTTCCAGCACTGCAGATGCCCCTCTCTGCATAAAGGCATGATGTAGCCCCACTAAACACTACCCAGAACTTGGGGTTAGGAGCGCAACAGTCCCAGGGAGAGTGGAAACGTAGGGAGAATAAGCAGTCCCTTGTCTGGCTATTGCCAGACATGCATATGTTTTACATGCATTTGTCTGGCTATTGCAGATAGCCAGACGAGTGGTTCCTAGACAGAGCAGGCCTTCAGCAAGGGAGTCTATTTGGCCACTTGTTTTCAGAGCTGTAGAGGCCTGTTCTTCTTTCTCACTTTCTCGTCCCCCATCTGTGGCCCTTGTCTCCTCTACCCATTTCCATCCTAATGCCTCCCATCCACTACCCCTACTGAACAAAAAACCTACCAGAGAAAGATCAAATACTCATTCACACTGAGATATAAATGGCTGATAACAGCAAAAGTCTTGACTCCCAATATGACTTTTGATTTTTATCAGAAACTAGGTCTGAGGGCAAAAGAATGAGTGTCTGATGATGGTGTTCCAGCAGCATGGACTGTGGGGAGGGACTGGTGGTAGAGGGACAGTGGTCAGTGGCAGCGTGCAGCAGGGCCTTCCAGGAATCTCTAGAATTGCATCTGAGTCTTGTTGGGCTTGTTTTCAGGTGACTCTTATGTTTGTGCTGATTTGGTGTCTTTTTTTTTTTTTTTTTTTGAGGTGGAGTTTCACTCTGTCACCCAGGCTGGCGTGCAGTGGCATGATCTTGGCTCACTGCAACCTCTGCCTCCAGGGTTCAAGTGATTCTCCTGTCTCAGCCTCTCAAATAGCTGGGACTACAGGCATGTGCCACCATGCCCGGATAATTTTTGTATTTTTAGTAGGGATGGGGTTTCACCATGTTGACCAGGCTCGTCTCGAACTCCTGACCTCATGATTCACCTGCCTCGGCCTCCTAAAGTTCTGAGATTACAGGCATGAGCCACTGCGCCTGGCCTTGGTGTCTTTTTCTTAAGAGTTTATTCATGTTTTCTGTGTACCCTGTATTTTGGCCAAGCAGCCCCACAGTGTATGTGGCAAAGAGAAGTTTTGAAATCTGTTGATTTGCTCCTTTTCTTCTAACATGCACAGCCAGTCTCACATCACATCCCAAGTTTTTTGTTCGTTTATTTGTTTTTTGAGATGGTGTCTTACTCTGTCACCCAGGCTGGCGTGAAGTGGCATGATCCTGGCTCACTGCAACCTGCGCCTCCCGGGTTCAAGCGATTCTCCTGCCTCAGCCTCCTGAGTAGCTGGGGTTACAGAGGGCCTCTCCGCACCACCACACCCAGCGAATTTTGTAAGTAGAGATGGAGTTTCACCATGTTGGTCAGGTTGGTCTTGAACTCCTGACCTCAGGTGATCCGCCTGCCTCAGCCTCCCAAAGTTCTGGGATTATAGGTGTGAGCCACTGTGCCCGACCAAAATCCCAAGTTCTGTCACCTACTTTCCCCCATTAACCTCTGTAGCAGCTGCTGGAACTTTTGTCCGTCCCTCTAAGAGCTTGGACGCAAGAGCTCTAGTGGGAGGTGGGGAGAGGGCGGGACAGAGAGACAAGGCTTCCTGCTTCCTCACAGCCCTGATGGTCCTGCGCCGAGGCACAGTGGGGAAGCGAGTGAGCGCGGGACTGGTTCCCTTCATGCCCTTGCTCATGTCTCCACCTTCCTACAAACGCCCCTCACCCTTGTCCTCGAGTGCCCACTGTCTACATAGCATCCCTCTGGCTGCCTGGGATCCCCTATTTCCATCCTACTATCAGCACCTTAGCCCAAGGTATAAAGGGAGACATCTGGCACCATGGACAGGGCCCAATTCTGGCCTCTTTTTTTTTTTTTTTTTTTTTTTTTAGATGGAGTCTTGGTCTGTCGCCCAGACTGGAGTGCAGTGGTGCCATCTCAGCTCTCTGAAACCTCTGCTTCCCTGGTTCAAGCACTTCTCCTGCCTCAGCCTTCCAAATAGCTGGGACTACAGACACCCACTACCATGCCTGGCTAATTTTTTGTAATTTTAGTAAAGACGGGGTTTCACCGAGTTAGCCAGGATGATCTCGATCTCCTGACCTCGTGATCCACCCGCTTCAGCCTCCCAAAGTGTTGGGATTACAGGGGTGAGCCACAGCACCTGGCCTTTTTTTTTTTTTTTTTTTTTTTGAGGCAGGGTCTCACTCTATTGCCCAGGCTGGAGTTTGGTGGTATGAACATGGCTCATTTCAGCCTCAACCTCTCAACCTCCTGGGCTCCAGTGATCCTCCTGCCTCAGCCTCCCAAGCAGCTGGGACCACAGACATGAGCTGCCATGCCCAGCCGGTTTTAAAAAGTTTTGTAGAGACAGGGTCTATCCGTGTGCTCAGGTTAGTCTCAAACTCCTGAGGTCAAGCGATCCTCTTGCCTCAGCCTCCTAAAGTGTTGGGATTACACGTGTGAGCCATCACATCTGGCCTTTCTTTTTTTCAACCATTTATTGAAGCGGCTACTAATTCTGCCTTTTAGGAAGAGGCTAAGACAGCTTTGCTTCTTAGAAGTCAGGGGCAGACTTTTAGTAGAGCTTGGAATCCCATGAGGCTTAGAACTGTGTCTGCCCCCAGGAACATGAGGTACAGTTGTACAGTTTGTGCACTGTGCACAGCCCTCAGCTAAGGGTGTGTGCAGGGGTTGAGAAAAGCCTGACCTTGCAAGCTGCATGCTCTGGAGGTGGCTGCATCTACCGGCAGGAAAAGATGTCTTCTAAAATTTATCCATCATGGCAGCAGCACTGGCTTTGCCCATTGCCAGCCCAGCCCCCTGCCAGCTGCAGCAGGAACCCCCTCGCCATCAGCCTGAAGCTGTGAAGGACACGCCAGCCCTCACCCTGGGGCAGGTGGCTGCAGGGGAACGAAGCTGGCCTTCCCCACGTAGCCTGATCCGCAGCCTGCCTTCCTTCCTGTTCACCTCCAGGCGACGTCCTGTACGAGCTGCTCCAGTACATCAAGACGCAGAGGCAAGCCCTGGTGTGTGGGCCCTTTTTGGGAGGGGCCTTCAGGTTGAAGACACCCACCCTGCACTCCCCTGTTCCCCCGGAAGGTGAGGAAGCTCTTCGTGGTGCTCTGAGTCCCTCCCGCAAATCAGCCTTGTTGGGAGGGCAGGACATCCTCAAGGCGAAGCAATGAAAGAGGTGGCCAGCGTGCGCTGAGCTCCCCTCCTGCCCTGGGGTGCTCCTGGCAGCCTTCCTCCTGTGCTGCACCCTCCCTGCCTCTTTCCTCCCCATTTCTCTGCTCTCCTCTCCAGCAAAGAGTTGTTGTTTCATATCCCAATTTTTTCTCTGGAGCCCACCATGGAAGTGACTCTTGTCAAAGTCTCCAGAAACCTGAAAACAGGGATGTCCATGCCATGTCCACCCCCAGGCCTGATTCACTACGGCCTCTTGCACCTTTAACCCTGGGGGTCACCTCTCCTTCCCCCAAAACTCTTTTTTTCCCTTGGCTTCCAGGGCACCACACTCACCCGGTCTCCTCTACTGCACTGCTATCTCAACTTCCTCTTCTGGTTTCTACTCTTCTCCCCTGCTTCTTGATGTTGGGGTACCCCAAGCCAGAGGGCCTCTTCGCGTCTCTATCTGCACTCAGACGCTGGGCAATCTCATCCGATCCTGGGTCTTCAACACCATGTGGTGCCTATGATTCCAAATTCCAGCTGTGTGCACCCCCGATGCCTGCCCCACCCTCCACTGGGGTGTCTAGTGGGCCTCTCAACCCCCACAGCCCCTAAACTGAATGCCTGATACCCTGCCCTTTGCACCGTCTTCCCCAGCCTCGCAAACTCCGCCTCCACCCCTCCAATTGCTCAGATGTCATGTTAGATTTCTACCCCCACCCCCACTCATCCCAGCTGTCTATGCATCCTGTCCACCCTACCTTCAAAGCCATCCAAATCCAACCTCTTCTCACTCCTCCACTGCTGCCCCGGTCCAGCCCCCATTGCCTCCAGAGACGTCCTCACTGGTCTCCTTGCTTCTGCCCCGACCTCCTATGATCTGTTCTCCACAGCGCAGAGAGACTCGTAAGTCAGCTCATGTCACTTGTCTGCTCAGCATCTTCCAGGGGCTCCCTTCTTGCTCGGAGTCGGAGTGCCATTCTTCCGCTGACTCCTGCCCCTGCCCTCCCCTCCCGGCCTTCTCCCCCTTGCTCATGCTGCCCCAGCCACATGGGCCTTCTCGTTCACTGGACAAGCCCGAGACGCACCTGCCCCAGGGCCTTTGCACCTACTGTTCCCTCTGCCTGGCATTCCCCTCTCTGCTCCAGATACCCACCTAGCTCACTCTTCTGTCTCCTTTGAGTCTGTTCACATGCTAATGTCAGGGAGGCCTGAGCAGCCTCTCTAAAGTGGCAACCCCGCTCCTTTCCCAGATTTCCCAATCTGCCTTAGGGATAGATCTCCCTATCTGCCTTAGGGTGCTTTGTTTTTGTTTCTGGAAATTGAAAAATAAAAAGGAAACTGTTTCTGTTTCCTTTTTATTTTAATTGTCCATCTCCCCTGCTCTCAACTAGCATGTAAGCTCCCCGAAGGCCGGGGCCTTTTGGGCTCAGCGATATATCCTCAAGATTCTTAGAACAAGGCCTGGTTCACAGCAGGCTCTCAATAAATACTTGTTGGTCAAGTGGAGAGGAGCTGGGATACAGGCCCCAGGTTCTAGACCTGGCTCTGTCACTGCTTGGCTTTGCAGCCAGTTTCGCAGATGAGGGAACAGGTTTGACAGGTTGTTGCTTGTGTGGGAGCTGGGGTTAGCGCCTGGGCTGCCTGGCCCTCACCCACTGCCCTCACTGCTTCCCTGACCTTCTAACCAGGGGCTGGATGGAGGAAGAGCAGCAGGAGTGCAGCCCCACAGGGCTCCCAGGCTCACCATTGCTGAGTGGGGGAGCCTTGGGGCCCACTGAACCAATGTGCTCGTCTGCTTGCAGAGGTGACCGGCCCCTCTCAGAAGGACCCCCAAAGGGGCCGCCTGCTGCCGCCACCAGACTCAGGCCTTACCAGCTCCTTCAGCCACCTGCATGGCCCTGGCCTGGCCAGGTGGATGCTTGGCAAGGAGGAGTCCCTCAACTTATGTCACTGTGCAGAGCTCGGCTGCAGGACCCAGGGGGTCTGTTCCTTCCGTGCGATGCCACAGGCTCCCATTGACGGCAGGATTGCTGGTGAGTGGGAGGCTGTTCCCTTGGCCATGGGGAGGCATGCTGAGTCTGAGTCCCAGAGTCACAAGTGATGAGGACAGGGCTATTTTGACCTGGTGATGGGAGGTCTGTGGCTGAGGGGTTGCGGGGTAGCATGACTGTCTTGTGTGCTGGCCACAATCTGCCTACAGCTGGCAGGGATACCTGGGATCACCAAGCCTCACCCTGTCTCCCACACAGGGACAAGTTACCCAGTCATATTCTGACACTCACATTAGCATGGAGTGCCACACCCACTTTTAAAAACATTTATCTATTTTAAAATAATTGAGCACTCGTTATGTGCCGGGCGTCTGTCCCAGGCCCTTATTTAATTATACGACAGCCTTTTGAGGTTGATACTATTATTAGCCCCATTTTACAGATATGGAAATTGAGGAACAGAAAGGTTAAGTAACTTCTCCAAGATCACACAGCACTGGTAGAATTGAGATTTGAACCCAGGCAGTCTGGCTTTAACCAACTGAGCTCTAACCAAGTGATCCACTTCCACTCTGCATTCATTGATAAAGGATAACAGGCAGACAACCAGATAGGCTGACAGACAAGCTGCCCCCTTTCTTAAGGGTGTTTTCTAGCCATGAGAGTGACACTGCATTTCTTCTTTTTTTTTTTTCAACTTTTATTTTAGGTTTAGGGGGTACATGTACAGGTTTGTTACATGGGTAAATTGTGTGCCACTGAGATTTGGTGTATGAATAATCCTGTCACTGAGGTACTGAGCATAGTACCTGATACGTAGTTTTTCTTTTCTTTGAGATGGAGTCTGGCTCTTTTGCCTAGGCTGGAGTGCAGTGGTGAGATCTCAGCTCCCTGCAACCTCCACCTCCCAGGTTCAAATGATTCTCCTGCCTCAGCCTCCCAAGTAGCTGGGATCACAGGTGCCCGCCACCGTGCCTGGCTAATTTGTTTTATTAGTAGAGACGGGGTTTCACCATGTTGGCCACAAAATGGATTGCAGGTGTGAGCCGCCACGCCCGGCCTGTGATAGTTTCTCCACCCTGGCTCTCTCCCTGTCGTGGTCCCCAGTGCCCAGGGTCTATTGTTCACATTGTTATGTCCACATCACATTTATTCTATGAAGCCACAGAGGGGGCAGAAACCTGGATTTGGGTTGGAAATGACTAGAAGTCACTAAAAAACAATTATTAGCCCAACACGTAGATGTGATGAATACTTGAGGTGGTGGAGCCCTCAATACCCTGACTCGATCATTGTACGGCCAACACGTAGATATGATGAATACTTGAGGTGGTGGAGCCCTCAATACCCTGACTCGATCATTGTACATTCTATGCTTGCAACAAGATATCACATGCACTCCATAAGTATCTACAGATATGTATCAATACAAAACACATCTATTCACAATTACTGGATCTTTTTTTCAAGAGATAGGGTCTCACTCTGTCTCCCAGACCGGAGTGCACTGATGCCACCACAGCTCACTGCTGCCTCAGATTCCTGGACTCAAGAGATCCTCCCACTCCAGCCTCTTGCAATGACTGGATTCTTCAGTTCTAATGCTTAACATTCTGCATGCACTTACGCTACGCCAGGCCCTGTGCTGAGGGTTTTGTGGTCTATTATGTTACCTAATTCTCTTATCATCCCATACAAGGAAATTGTGGCTCAGAGAAGGTTGCATTACTTGCCTGCGATGACCCAGCCAACGGGCCCTGGTCCTGGGATTTAAGATCACGATGTTGCTCCCAGATGCCTCTGCCCACTTGCACTCCTAATGGCATGTTTGGTTTTCCTGAGCCTCACCGTTAGGGAGCTTGAAGGGATTATAATTAATGGAAGTCCAGGGGGCTGAGTGAGTGAGCCAGGGGCATGAGGGACCTGGAGTCAGGGGCCGGCGCACCTGGCCTGTGAGCCCAGCACTTGCCCTCACATGCTCTGATGTCGGTCGGGGCCGTCAGACTCCCCGCTCTGCCTCCCACTTAGGAGCTTGGCAACTTTCGACACTTCTGCACCTCTGAGCCCATTGCCTCACCACTTGCTGGGGATCAAAGTAGTCACTTCCCAGACTCATGAAGACTGCCCGAGACAATGAGTGAGGAGCCCCGTTAGTGCTGTTTCTGTTAATATCATCATTTTCACTGTCCTGCTGGTGCTCCCAGGGTCTTGGCCGGGAGGCCTCCAAGACTGCCTTTCTAACCCCTGTCCTCACAGCTCCAGTAAAGCTGCTTGCACCCGCTGTGCTAAATTGCAGACTGCCGGCTGCTATGGGATTACGTGTATCAGCTGCTCCTTGACACCCGGTATGAGCCCTACATCAGGTGGGAAGACAAGGACGCCAAGATCTTCCGAGTTGTGGATCCAAATGGGCTTGCCAGACTGTGGGGAAATCACAAGGTGAACCTCAGCCAGCAGGCAGAGTGGTCTCAACATAACCAGAAGAAGACAGAGTTGGGGGTCAGAGTGGACCCCTGAAACTGTGGGACAGTCCTCAGCTGATGGGGCCTTCACCGGCAGCCCCAGAAGTGTCAGGATAATTTATCTGGGGAGCTATTGAGGGACAGGCAGTGACCTCTTACAGACAGGGAATGTCTCTGAAACTGAACAATTGTGTCTTCTCATTGCTTAATCTTACCTTTGCTTAGCATCTCAGCCTTCTGAAGCACGTTTACAGGGACTGCACAGCAAATGCTGTGGAGCAGTTAGGCCACAGGAGGAAGCTGTTTTCCTTTGGGGAAATGCTATAAATCGATGATTATCATTATCACTAATAGTTTTATTTAAAAGATCTGTTTTTTAACTTAAAGAAACTATTTATTTAAAAAGGCTACAGTCCTTATATCACCCCTGTAAATCATGAGATGGTCTTGGTAGTTACATTTTGTAATCCTAATTCAAAAATACAATTATGAGAATATTAAATCACCTAAGATCATCTTGCAGACACTCATTTAGGTACAGGCACTCCTAATAACGGGAGCGCTGGCCTCAGTCATCCCCGGGCCTTTCCAGCCCTGACATCAGATGCTCCTGCTAAGCCTGAGACCAGGTCAGAGCTCCACTCTATTATGAGGATTAGACCAGATGAGTCTTCCCAAACTTTAGTCATCTGCATCCTTCCAGCCACCAGCACTGCTAAGGGTGAACTCACCTGAGGTCATGAGTTCGAGACCAGCCTGGCCAACATGGTGAAACCCTATGTCTTCACTAAAAATACAAAATTAGCTGGGCATGGTGGTCAGCAGCTATAACTCCCAGCTGCTTGGGAGGCTGAGGCACAAGACTCTCTTGAACCCGTTGAGGTAGAAGTTGCAGCGACAGCCTCAGTAATAATAAAAACAATGGTAGCTGATCTTTTTTTTTTTTTTTTTTAAGACAGAGTCTTGTGCTGTCCCCAGGCTGGAGTGCAGTGGCACGATCTCAGCTACTGTAACTTCCACCTCAGCGGGTTCAAGAGAGTCTTGTGCCTCAGCCTCCCAAGCAGCTGGGAGTTACAGCTGCCCACCACCATGCCCAGCTAATTTTGTATTTTTAGTAGAGACAAAGGGTTTCACCATGTTGGCCAGGCTGGTCTCAAACTCGCAACCTCAGGTGAGTTTGCCCTTAGCAGTGCTGGTGGCTGGAAGATGCAGATGACTAAAGTTTGGGAAGACTCATCTGGTCTAATCCTCATATAGAACAGGGAAGAAAACAGGCCCAGGGAGCAGCAGATCCATTTAATGAGCACATACTACATGCCATACACTGTGCTAATTGCCCTCGTGGATTAGCTATTAATAATTTAATCCTCAACTGGTGAGACAGGTGTTCTCTTTCTCATTATGTAGCTGAGGAAGTGGACTCAGAGAGGTCAGGAAACTTGTCTAAGGTGACATAGCCGCCAAGTGGTGGAGCTGGGGCTTAAACTGATGCCAAACCCTGGGCTCTTTGGCCCTCACACTGCCTACCCCTAAGAGAGAAAGAAACAACTTGGCCAAAGTCACACGTTGTGGCAGGGCCATCCGTGCTGCCCCACCGTGCTGTCTCTCTGATTGCATTCCCGTAAATTGAGATATTTATTTGTTACTGTTGTGACATTTGCTATTTAAAAGTAACATACAGTTCACTCCCACACTCTGTCCTCAGTCAAGTCGGCGGGAGAATCTTCCTATTATCACTTTCTCTTTTTTTTTGTGATAGAGTCTCTCACTCTGTCTCCCAGGCTGGAGTGCAGTGATGTGACCTCAGCTCACTGCAATCTCCGCCTTCCGGTTTCAAGCGATTCTCCTGCCTCAGCCTCCTCAGTAGCTGGGATTACAGGCGTGTACTGCCATGTCCAGCTAATTTTTGTATTTTTAGTAGAGACGGGGTTTCTCCATGTCGGCCAGGCTGGTCTCGAACTCCTGACCTCAGGTGATCTGCCCACCTTGGCTTCCCAAAGTGCTGGGATTACAGGCCTGAGCCACCGTGTCCAGCCCCATCATTTCTTTCTCAACCTTCCCCTGCCTTTTTCCTTCCAAACTCAAGTCAGCACTCATAAACCCTCACAGATCCCCAGCCTGAGAGGCTGAAGAAGCTGTCCAGTCCACCCTGCTCCCTTCCAGGTGTGGAAAGTGAGGTCTGGAAGGAGTGGGACATGGAGAGTGGGGCTGATGCAGGGCTGCTTTGCCTTCCAGAACCGGGTGAACATGACCTACGAGAAGATGTCTCGTGCCCTGCGCCACTATTATAAGCTGAATATCATTAAGAAGGAACCGGGGCAGAAACATCTGTTCAGGTGAGAAGCCTAGGGGCTGTGGTGAAAAGGAGAAGCAGACTGGGGTTGGGTGGGCTGGAATCCCCCTGCAGCTGGGGCAGGAGCTGATTTGCAGTTGGGACCTGAATTCTAGATTTTTAAAGACTCCGGGAAAGATGGTCCAGGACAAGGACAGCCACCTGGAGCCACTGGAGAGCCAGGAGCAGGACAGATGGAGTTCAAGGACAGGAGGCCAGAAATCTCTCCGTGAAGGGCAGGTGGACTCCAGGCCCCTGGTACTGATGGGGCTGAGACCGAGTCTCCTGTGAAGGCAGCCTCCTCCTCCCAGGAGAGCGGCAGGATCTCCAGCCAGACTCTACCCACAGGGTGACAGCCATTGCTTGGGAGGACTGGGAGGCCTCCCATCCAGGACACTGGGGGTGGAAGTGTCATCTTTTGAGCAGGGGGATCCTGGGGCTAAATGGGGCACGGGAGAGTGGACTCTCCCCTGCTGCGCCCCTGGGAGAGGAAGCCAGGCACGGATAGAGCATTCAGCCCCACCCCTGTAAGTGGAATTTACAGACGAAGGGAGTGAGCTCTCACTGAGCCTCTAATTTCCTCACCTGTGAAAGAGGCTGCTCCTGAAAACTCACCCTCAGGGGCTGATGCAGGAGATGGGAAAAGATGTTAGTGCTTTGAGGCAGCACTGACAGCCTCAGTAATAATAAAAACAATGGTAGCTGATCTTTCTTTCCTTCCTTTTTATTTGAGACAGAGTCTTGTGCTGCCCCAGGCTGGAGTGCAGTGGTGCCATCTCAGTTACTGCAACTTCCACCTCAGCAGGTTCAAGAGAGTCTTGTGCCTCAGCCTGCCGAGTAGCTGGGAATTCCAGCTAAGTTTTCTATTTTTAGTGGAGACACAGGATTTCGCCATGTTGGCCAGGCTGGTCTCGAACTCGCGACCTCAGGTGATCCTCCTGCCTCAGCCTCCCAAAGTGCTGGGATTACGGGTGTGAGCCACTGCATCCAGCCAATGTTTCTTAAGTGTTTGCTACGTGCCAGGCCTTGTGCTAAGGGCCTTATGGATATCTCATCTCATTTAATTCACGTGGCAACTTGCTCAAGCATGAAGATCAGGACACTGAGGGTGAGGCTTGCAGAGCTGGCATGCCTCTCCAGAACCCAGCGCTTCGACCTGTTTTCTTGCAGCACCTCTGACTGTATTTGGGCGCCTCTTAGCCAGGCCCTGGCCCACTTCTCTGCTCTTGGCGTTTTCACTGAAGAGTCCATTTCACTTGGCCTCGCCCCCTTACCCTCAGTTTTCAGTGACTGCTACCCAGTGAAGACTGCCACCCCTCCCCCACACCGGTGGCTTCCCATGCTCCTGTCCCTGTATCTGCCACGTGACCTTGGGCAAGGTGTTCTACCTCTCTGGGACCTCAGGTTTCTCGTCTGTAAAATGGGGCTGCTTCTCCTGACCTGACCTCACATGGTCGTCGGAAAGCTTTCATAAAGCAGTACTTGTGAAATACTTAATGTCTGCCTGCTCCGTGGGGAGTGCTTAAACTGTGTCAGCTGAGAAGGCTCTGCAGCCCAGAAGCTGCTCTGAAGCATGGAAACACCTTGGTCCAATGGGTCAGCTTCTCCCCTCTGTACCCCAGCCCCAAGTACTGACTAGGGGCTCCTGAGTCAGAGCCTCTGCCCTTGCAAGCCCTCAGGTAAAGCTCGGTGAGAAAGAGAAGGGAGTGTTTTCATTTAACCAAGAATAGAATTTCTTGGATTCATATCTTCTTTCTCAGAAGGAGGAAACTACCTCAGCCTCTTGCCCCCAGCCGATCAGGAAATCCCCCACTCTCTGCCAGAGTCTGCCCTGGCCTTGAGTCACTGCAGAGAAGTCCTTGATAAGGACTCTCGGACTTTGGGGCTCAGAGCTGTGCTAGCCCATGAGCAGGGAAACTCCAGGCTTAGTCCTATCTGGGGCCCTGGACGGTACCCACCGGCAGGAGACAGGCAGGTGGCTTTGGCAAAAGGATAGATGGGAAAATGATTCTCCCCTTTCACTTTCCCTCGGAGACTGTTCCATCTCCTTGACTTTGCTCTGGGATGAGCACATGCGCCATGGCCTCTTTTATTACCTCCTCAACCCAGACCTGCATACCTGGCCCGGGAGGGACTATGGAAATCAGTTTATCTGGGCCCTTATTTTATAGAGCAGGGAACTGAGGCTAGAGAGAAGCAGCTTGCCTGAGATGACACGGCTCAGCCCAGCTTCCTGGCTCCTGAAGTCACCTTGTTTCCTGGTCTTGGCATTGTGTTTGGGTCCAAGCAGGAGTATGGATTCCTAGATCACTTCTTCCGAAGTGGTGTTTGCCTGCTCGTGTGCTGATGGATGTCAACAGCTACATTTCGCAGGGACCAGGCCTTAATTCAGGCGATGGATCTCACCCAGCACTGGGACCATCAGGGCCAGGGGTGGGCTACTAGGAGAGCAGGCGTGAACCACTGCAGGAGATCCCGACTCTGGAACCCTGGGGCCAATGCCACCTTTTCGCCATCTCTCCAGGGAGATCAGGCCCTGGTCTGGGGATGGACCCCTGGGTGCCAAGAATAAAGGGGGTATTCGATACATGAATTGAATACCTGCTGTGTACCAGGCACCAGTTGAAGCATTGAGTTTGTATCCATTTTCCATACAATTAGAGTCCTGAAAAGTGGCAGGTCATTGAAAATGACATATGTCAAAATGGACTTCTCACAAAGAACTTTTTTTTTTTTTTTTTTTTGAGACAGAGTCTCACTCTGTCGCCAAGCACCAGGCTGGAGTGCAGTGGAGCTATCTCAGCTCACTGCAACCTCTGCCTCCCGTGTTCAAGCAATTCT
Source organism: Cheracebus regulus (assembly GCA_963574635.1). Classification (NCBI taxonomy): domain Eukaryota; kingdom Metazoa; phylum Chordata; class Mammalia; order Primates; family Pitheciidae; genus Cheracebus; species Cheracebus regulus. Next base: position 16,769 of record CAUYQU010084094.1, on the reverse strand, counting down.
CCTGCCTCAGCCTCCTGAGTAGCTGGGACTACAGGCACACGCCGCCACACCCAGCTAATTTTTGTATTTTAGCAGAGATGGGGTTTCACTATGTTGGCCAGGATGGTCTCGATCTCTTGACCTCGTGATCCGCCTGCCTAGGCCTCCCAAAATGCTGGGATTACAGGTGTGAGCCACTGTGCCCGGCCCAGAATTTTTTTTTTTGAGATGGAGTCTGGCTGTCACTCAGGCTGGAGTGCAGTGATGTGATCTCGGCTCACTGCAACCTCTGCCTCCTGGGTTCAAGTGATTCTCCTGCCTCAGCCTCCCGAGTAGCTGGGACTACAGGCATGTACCACCACACCAGCTAATTTTTGTATGTTTAGTAGAGACAGGGTTTCACTATGTTGGTCAGGCTGGTCTCGAATTCCTGACCTCAGGTGATCCACCTGCCTGGCCTCCCAAGGTCCTGAGATTACAGGTGTGAGCCATTGTGCCTGGCCAACAAAGAATTTTAAAAAGCAGGAGAGACATCCTCATGGTTGAAAAAGTAGCCAGGCACGTGCTCTCTTTTTGTCAGATTACATTACAATTAAAGAATTGACAATAGATAATAGAATTTAATTCTTTACAATTAAAGAATTGACAATAGATAAAGAATTTATGAAAAAATAAGTATAATAAAAAGTTCATTAATGAAACAAATGAAAAAGTTCATTAATGATACAAGTCACTGTCTTGGCCCAGTTGAGCCATTTATGGCACTAACCCATGAGCATGAGCTCTGGTCTTCATCTTTTCTCTATTAGATGGATTCTTGCCTAGAAAAGCTTTTTCCTTCATAAGAAAGTTCCAGATCTAGCACTTGATTTAATCCTGGTGGCTCTGCTGGGTTTTGGGTTCTTACTGTAGGAAGCCTGGGCTGATACCGGGGACCCATCCACTTTGTCACAGAGGATCCTAGGGTGACAGTCTTCCTTGGCTTCCTCCTCTGGTCCCACAGTGTCAGTGATCCACATTTTCTTTCTTTCTTTCTTTTGAGACAAAGTCTTGCTTTGTCACCCAGGCTGGAGTACAGTGGTGCTATCTTAGCTCACTGCAGCCTCCACCTCCTGTGTTCAAGAAATTCTCCTGCCTCAGCCTCCTGAGTAGCTGGGATTACAGGCATGCGCCATCACGCCTGGCTAATTTTTGTATTTTTAGTAGAGATGGGGTTTCAGAATGTTGGTCAGGCTGGTCTTGAACTCCTGACCTTGTGGTCCACCTGCCTTGGCCTTCCAAAGTGCTGGGAAGTGTGAGCCACCGTGTCCGGCCAGTGATCCACATTTTCTACTCAAATGTTCTCACAAAATCTTCGCAGAGACACTCAGAAAACACATACCTTTACAGAGCAAGGGCCTGTGCCACAGAAATGTCCAGATCTGGTGGATCTGGCGGTAAATGGGAGGATGGTGTAGGCTCAGAGGGAGCCTGTCGAATGCTGGTGCCAGGGTCATGAGCTGCTGGCGAGCTCCCTCAGTGGGACCTTGGCCCTCAAAGGACCTCAGTGGGAACAAAGCCACCAATGGAACAGCCCCAGAACTTGAGTGGGGAGTTTAAAGCAGGTTGTTCTGAAACCAGTATATGCAACTCAGAAATATTTTAATCGTGATCTTGGTTTTTTAAAGTCCAAAATTCTTGTGTGAGTGAATTGCTCATCTACCGGGTGGGGATGGGGAAGGATGGTGAGTAAACAAAGGGGACTAGGGCCCCGGCTTGGAAGGTTGGCATAGAAGTAGGAGAAACAGATGTGGCCGATGAGCAAACCCTTGCAGTCCCCAGGGAGAGATGAGGTGAGAAGTGTGCCCATTGGGGACAGTGCTGGACAAAGTGGTGCTGGTGAATTCGGCTTGAGAGGCACCAGGGAGAGTTTTCCTCCGGGAAATCACAGGCTTCTGCTCTCTTTTTCCAACTTCCCTTTTGGAGGGCTGAGGTCTGGAAGCACAGCGGGGCTGTGAGGCTTCTGATCCTTGAGGGGTCAGGGAGACTGCAGGGGAAATGGGATTCTGGGCTGTGGACTTCCCTCCACGGAAAGGCCTGCAGTTCAAAGCCATGTCCACTAGGTGGTGCAAAAGCCTCTTTTTGTGTTCGTGTGGGGCCGGGCTGTGGCTGAGTGCATAGTCTGCGGACAGGGAGCCTGCCTTCTCTCATGGGGAGGTGTGTACTCTCCAACTCAGGCATGCTCTGTCAGTAGACACCCAGGCCCTGCTTGAACACCTCCAGTGACGGGGAACTCACCCCTCCAGGGGACAAAGTAAGTAGCAGAGGTGGGGGTGTAATTGAGGGGCACCAAAACAACACCCGTCCAGTGATAGTGTCATCCTCCTCTCCTAATGCACAGGCCACGCGTGTCTGCAATTTCTATCTTCCCAGTCTCTTTACTGGGAATAACTTCTTATCTCTTCTTCTTATGATCACTTTATCCTTGAGCAGTTTGTCAGCAGAGGCCTAGATGAGACCTCTCACAGATCTGGGACATCTGCTAGGGACGTGTCAAAGCCTCTCTACCCTCACCCTGCCCATGTAGACCTGATTAGGAATCAGAAGGACGGAGGCTTCCTTAATGTTCTCCTGGCTTTAGTCACAGCAGCCTTCCAGGCCTCAGTCTGCACTTCTGTAAAATGAATGGCCACATCCTTTGCCCTGCTTAGCACGTGGAGCTGTTGAGAAGTTTCAAATGAATAATGCATTCCTTTATTTAACATTCATCGAGTGCCTACCGTAGGTTAAGCACTGTCTAGAAACAGGAATCTGGTGGTGACCAGGACAGATAAGTAAACAAATAAATACAGAACATAATGGCAGGTGGTGATAGGCACTATGAAGGAAATAAAATAGAATCAAATGAGGAGGGGGCAAATTTAAATTGAGCTGTCAGAGATGTTAAAAACATGTGTACGTAAGAATAAGCCATCTTTACCTATTCTCCCCTGCAGTCTGTCCATCTTCCTTCCTTCCTTCCTTCCTACCTTCCTTCCTTCCTTTCTTCTCTTTCTTTTCCTTCCTTCCTTCTTTCCTTCCTTCTTTCTTGCTTTCTTTTTCCGAGTTTCACTCTGTTGCCCAGGCTGGAGTGCAGTGGTGCAATCTCGGCTCACTGCAACCTCCGCCTCCCAGGTTCAAGCAATTCTCCTCCTCAGCCTCCCAAGTAGGTGGGATTACAGGCATGCGCCACCACGCCCGGCTAATTTTTTTGTATTTTTAGTAGCGTTGGGGTTTCACCATATTGGTCAGGCTGGTCTGGAACTCCCGACCTCAGGTGATCCACCCTCCTCGGCCTCCCAAAATGCTAGGGTTACAGGTGTGAGCCACCACGCCCAGCTGTCCGTCCCCTTTCTATTTAACCTGCCGGTCACACCATGAAAGATGGACACTGTTGTTAGTTTGTTATGTGCAACTCAACGCAATCTTAATGGCTATGACTAAGGTAGACAGGCTGGGAGAAGACCACCTTGGCCTAGAGCTGCCCTTCCCCCATCCTCTTCCTTTGGGGGAGGCACCAGCTAAGACCACTGAGATCATAAAGTCTCCTGAATAGACCTCAAGTCTCCAGATCAGGCCTATCTAAACCTCCCAACTCAAGGAAGCATGGTGTATTGTTCCAAGTGCTGTGCTGGAAAGCCCCAGAGTTCTAAATATAACTCTTTAAATTCCAGCAATTCTGAGCAGGAAGAGATTTCCCCTTAGTCACATGATCATATGCTCCAGCCAGTGACAAGCTCAGGTTCTCAACCTGTGGAGTTAGGTGGGGAGTACATATCAGATTCTCAGGGGACGGCTGCTGGTGGGTGGCTGAACGTGGCATGCAAATCTATAGAGAGGGTCTGAAGTACCTGACACAGGCACTTTCTTCTGCACCACACCCATGAGCATCAGTGAGCTGACCCAGTTTTCGGGTTTTCAGGATGGGGAAACTAAAGATCAGGGGGACCTTGAGAGTCTGGGATTCTGGCTTTCAGCCAGGGACCCTTCCAACCTTAGGAACAGACCATGCCAACTCTAGCCGTCTGCAAACTCTAAAGTGATTTGCAATAAAGAACATGAGTTTTTCCTGAATGACCAGTGAGTAATTTACCAAGCTGGATCTTGATCAGCCACAAAAAGAGAAAAGGGTCTTTGACAAAGCAAGAGACCTGAACTAGAGCCAGCAGGAGGAAGCCCCCAGTGAGGTCACAGAAACAAAAGCTTGGCAGCTCAACCACATCTTTATTTTGAGCAAGATTAACTGCCTTTCTGATAATACAAATTCGTTCACCAGACTTTCGAGTGAGGAAGGCATGCCCAGACCAAAGTCCAGCTTCTCTTCGAAGGAGGCCAGCCTTAATTAATCGCAGCTCCTGTGTCACTTAGAGTCATGCTGGCCCTAGTATCTAAATGGAAATCTTGGTGGCTTCATGTGATAAACACTCATTTCTTGGTCACGTAAAGTTTAGTTGGTGGGTGGGGAGGGATCCTTTCCATGAAGTCATCTGTGGTCCCAGGCTGATGGAGGCTCTACTGTGTCCTTCATGTGGCTTCTATGTAGAGGGTTGACACCCAGCCAGCACTTGGGGAAAAGAAAGTGTGACAGACTGGGGAGGTGTTGTTTTGAGACAGAGTCTCATTCTGTCACCCAGGCTGGAGTGCAGTGGTGCAATCTCATCTCACTGCAACCTCCGTCTCCCAGGTTCAAGTGATTCTCCTGCCTCAGCCTCCCAAGTTTCAGGGATTACAGGCACTTACCACTAAACCTGGCTAATTTTTAATATTTGTAGTAGAGATGTGATTTTGCCATGTTGGCTAGGCTGGTCTCGAACTCTTGACCTCTGGCGATCCATCCACCTTGGCCTCCCAAAGTGCTGGGATTACAGGTGTGAGCCACTGCACTCAGCCAGGGAGGTGTTCTTATGGGAGGCACCCATCATTTCTACCCATATTCATTGTCAGAACTCAGGCTTGTGGTAGTCCATCTCTGTTCCTTGCTCCTTGTGAGTGACTTTCCCCTTATTTATACCATTCTCCACCCTTCTTCATTCTGCTCCGCGGCCAGGAGACTGTTCTGTATGGATTGCAGCAACGGGCTTCCTATCCTCTGGCTTCTGGTTGGTTTTAGTCAAGGAACTCTCTGGTAGGAGATTCCAAGGTAGTTTATTTCTCTAGTGCCTCCCTGCTGGCTCCATAGGTTGGCCATGTTCTCCTACTTAAGGCCACAGTTCCTCTGCACTGCCCTCTCCATGCAGTCCTTCCTTTCGAGCTGTGTCACTGCTCCTTCCCTTAGGCTTTCAGTTGAAATGTGTTCAACTGACATTCAGTGGCCCCCTCAGTGGCAAATGGTATCTTGATTTTCCTGAGATACCTGGCTCCCTACATGTAGACTCAAACCTAGGTTTCTCCTTCTAGATCCAAAAAAAGAGATAATTTGTAATGCACTGTCTGCTGTATATCTTCTCCCAACTTCCCATCAAAATTCCATGCTGGCTTCCAATCCTTTATAGCTGCTTCTCTGTGTTATGGTGTAGGGCTTTGATTAATTAACCTGGGATGATGTTTTCACAGGTGGTGATGGGGTCCCTCAAATTTCCCTCTGTAGTGTGTCTGTACCTGAAACACACATCTTCACAGGACAATGCCTTAATCCTTAAGAGAGACCGGCAGTGAACTAATGCAGGTATCAGCCCAGAATCCCATCTGCCATCTACCTGGTAATACTTGACTTTGTCTCTGGGAGCAATTCTTCCTACTGCATCACCATGTCCTGCTCCTGGCAGTGGGGGAGGGCCCTGTAGCCCAGGCTGGGCCATTAAGAGAAGCCCATTCCCATGGCCACAGCAACTGGTCCAGATGGTGAGTGATCCAGGACAGGCCAATGGGGTCCTTCCCTGGGATTTCTCTTTCTGTATCTGGCTGGAAAGTTACCCCAAGCTAGTGGTAGCTGTGTCTTCTGCCATGAGGGGACACCAGAGAGGCAGGAAGGTGAAGTGAAGTCCCCGGAGGGTCTGGTCTCTACTTCTAATCTTGGGGCTCTTGGAGCTGTCCTGATCCCTGTAGATCTTCCTTTAATTCTTTTTTAAAAATTGATATATAATAGTTGTATATATGTTGGGGATATATGTATTTGTTTGTTTGTTTTGAGACAGGATCTCACTCTTTCATCCAGGCTGGAGTGCAATGGTGCCATCATTGCTCATTGCAACCTCTGCCTCCTGCATTCAAGCTATTCTCCAGCCTCAGCCTCCCGAGTAGCTGGGAGCACAGGTGTGCGCCACTACACCTGGTGAATTTTTGTAATGAGATGGGGCTTCACTATGTTGCCTGGGCTGGTCTTAAACTCTGAGCTCAAAGCAATCCACCTGCCTTGGCTTCCCAAAGTGCAGGGATTACAGGCGTGAGCCACTGTGCCCAGACAGGTGATATTTTGATAGCTATAATTGCTTCAATTCTTTGACAATCCCAATAGCTTTCTAATAAATTCCTTTTTCACTTGTGTTGGTTTGAGTTGTGGTTTCTGTCTTGCACAATTATGAAAATCTATTTCTTGAAGAGGTACAAGTTTTAGTCAAGGGATTGTTTGACAACCTTTAAGTTCACTGCCAAGCCTGCCACTTGTCTCTGTCTTAGGAGGTGAGTTCGTGTAACGAGAGGTTTTTAAGATGTCCTTTGTTCTGGGATGAATCAGAGGGAATCACTGCATTGGGGCTCAGGATATTAAACTGAGTGGTGTCAAATATTTCCAGTATCAATCAACAATCCCATGTGTACTGTCTCCTCCTGCAGGGATTAAAGGCCTGACATTTGGATATGATTCTATTTTTCTCTCAAACCCATAATCTGAGAGTCTATGGGCTGGGTGCAGTGGCTCACACTTGTAATCCCAGCACTTTGGGAGGCCAAGGTGGAGGGATCACTTGAGGCCATGAGTTCGAGACCAGCCTGGCCAACACGGTGAAACCCTGTCTCTACCAAAAAATACAAAAGTTAGCCAGGCGCGATGATGCATGCCTGTAATCCCAGACACTTGGGAGGCTGAGGCAGGAGAATCACTTGAACCCAAGAGGTGGAGGTAGCAGTAAGCCAAGATCACACTACTGTACCCCAGCCTGGGTGACAAAGTGAGACTGTCTCAAAAAAAAAAAAAAGTCTATGAACATCAGTGTAATATACCACACAAATAAAATAAAAGACAAAACCCACCTGATCATCTCAATAGATAACAGAAAAAGCATTTGACAAAATCCATGTGTCTTATGATAAAAATATTCAACAAACCAAGACTAGAGAAATTCCTCAACCTGATCAAGACCATCTATGAAAACACCACACTACCATCCTCCTTAATGGTGAACGACTGGATGCTTTTCTCGTAACATTGCAAGGTTCTAGCCAGAGCAAGGAGGCAAGAACAAGAAATAAAAAGCATCTAGATTGGAAAGGAAGAAGTAAAACTATCTCTGTTCGTAGATAACATGATACTGTGTAAAAAAATCCTGAGGAATCAAAAAAAAAAAAATTATGAGAACTAAGTAACGAGTTCAGTAAGTTTGCAGAATACAAGACTAACCTACAAAAGTCAATTGTATTTCTATGACAATGTACAACCTGAAAATGAAATGTAAAATAATTCTATTTCCAATACCATCAGAAGAATAAAACACAAATAAACTTAAAGCATAAAACATATATTCTGAAAACTACAAGCATTGTTGAAAGAAATTAAAGCAAATCTAAATAAATAGACAGATATAACCTGCTGTTGGGTTGTTAAGATGGCAATATTCCCTAAATTAGTCTACATATTCAATGCAATCCCTATCAAAATTCCAGCTGCTTTTTTTTGTTTGTTTGTTTGTTTTTGCAGAAATGGACAAGTTGATCTTTATATTCGTATGGAGTTGCCAGTGACCCTAAATAGCCAAAACAGTCTTGTAAAGAAAAACAAAGTTGGAGGGCCCACATTTCCTGATTCTGAAACTTGCTGCAAAGCTACAGTACTCAAAACAGGTTGGTACTGGCATAAGGATATAGATTAAGAACAGTTTTTTCAACAAATGGTGTTGGGACAACAAGTGTCCATGTGCAAAAGAATAAAGTTGTCCCCTTACCTTACACCATATCCAAAAATTAACTCAAAATATGTCAAAGACATAAACATAAGAGCTAAAACTATAAAACTCCCAGAAGAAAACATGGAAGTAAATCTTTATGCCCTTGGATTAGGCCATCACTTCTTAAATATAACACCAAAAGCATAAGTAATAAAATTTAAAAATAGAGAACTTCATCAAAATTAAAAGCCTTTGTGCTTCATAGGACACCATCAAGAAAGTAAAAGAAACAATCCACAGGATGGGAGAAAATATCTCCAAATTATATATGCAATAAGAGAATTGTATCCAGGATTGATAAGGAATTCCTACAACTCAATAATAAAAAGACAAGCCCAAATTGGACAAAGAACATGAATAGAGATTCCTCTCAAGAAGATATACAAATAACCAATAAGCACATGAAGCAATGCTAGCATCATTGGATTAATCTGCTTTCACACTACTGATGAAGGCATGCCTGAAACTGAGTAATTTATAAAGAAAAGCGATTGAATTGACTCACAGTTTCACATGGCTGTGGAGGCCTCACAATCATGGAAGAAGACAAGGAGGAGCAAGTCACATCCTACATGGTGGCAGGACAGAGAGAGCTTGTGCAGGTAGAGAGAGAGAGCTTGTTCAGGGAAACTCCTCCTTATAACATCATGGGGTCTCATGAGACTTATTCACAATCATGAGAACAGCATGGGAAAGACCCGCCCACATGATTCAGTTACCTCCCACTGGGTCCCTCCCACAACATGTGGGAATTGTGGGAGCTACAATTCAAGATAATAATTGGTTGGGGGTATGGGGGTGGGGGTACGTATCTAAACCACAACAATCATTAATCATTAGGGAAATACAGAACAAACTACCATGAGATACTACTTCTTGTTCGCTAGGATTGTTAGGGAAACAGAAGCATAGGCAAGCCACGGTGACACCATTTTAAAATGAACTCCATCTTAAAACTGGCAAGGCATATTCCTTGCCAGTTATGACTCGTGGTCCTAAATGTTTACAGTTGAGGAAACACCTTAAAAATACCTGCAATAACACACTCCTACAATGACAAAAAGCCCAGCTGTCCCACTATCCATAACAAGATATGCTTTTAAGATGACTATGGTCATGCTTTGATGTACTTATGCACTAAAATGCCAAAGATAACATTCTTTAAGTCAACAAAGTACTAAATTTTATCGTGCTGTCAGCACCACCACCCCCCCCCACAGACATAATGTATCTTAGCTTTTACATAGATGAGACTCCTATATGGGAAGAGTTTAAGATAGAGATGGCATGTTCCTTCTGTTGCTTTCTGAGGATGCCCTACTCTGTAGCTGAGTAGCTTTCAATAAATTATCCTCCCTCTGCCCTTTGTAACTTGCCTTGAATTCCTTCCTGTGTGAGATCCAACAACCCTCTCTTGGGGTCTGGATTGGACTCTTTTTCTGGCAACAGCAGGGCTGTAATTTTTAAAGAAAGATGGACATTAACAAGTGTTGGAGAGGATGTGGAGAAATTAGAACCCTCATACATTAGAATGTAAAATGGTGCAGCTGCTGTGGAAAACAGTTTAACAATTTCTTAAAAAGCTAAAATAGAGTTACCATATGACTCAGCAATCCTGCTTCTGAGTGTATGCCCGAGAGAATTAAAAACATATGTCCACCCAAAAACTTGTAGAAAAATGTTCATAGTAGCATTATTTGTAGTAGCCAAAGCAAAAAACAACCCAAATGCCCACAACTGCTGAATGGATAAACAAAATGTGATCTATCCACAAAATGGAACGTTATGCAGTCATGAAAAAAGAATAGATTTCTAATACATGCTGTAACATGGTTGAACCTTGAAGAAATGGCATTGAGTGTAAGGAGCCAGTCACAACATATGATTATATGATTCCATTTATGTGAAATGTCCAAAGAGGCAAATCCACCCAGCTAGATGTGAGATTAATGGTTGACTGGGGTTGGGGGTGAGAGGGTCTGGGAAGGGACCGCTAATGGGTTTGGGATTTCTTTCCAGGGGGATGAAAATGGTCTGGAAGTAGGCAGTGGTGGTAATTAATGCACAACTTTGTGAATATACTAAAACTCACAGCATTGTACACTTAAGTAAAGAGTGAATTTCAGCCAGGCTCAGTAGCTCACACCTGTAATCCTAGCAACTTTGGGAGGCCGAGGCAGGTGGATTGCTGGAGGCCAGGAGTTCGAGACCAGCCTGACCAACATGGCAAAACCCCGTCTCTTCTAAAATCACAAAAACTAGCCGTGTGTGGTGGCGCACCTGTAATCCCAGCTACATCAGGAGGCTGAGGCACAGAACTGCTTGAACACAGGAGGCAGAGGTTGCAGTGAGCCAAGATCATGCCACTGCACTCCAGCCTGGGTGACAGAGTGAAAAAAGAATAGTGAACTTTATGGCATGTGAATAGATCTCGATAAAGCTATTATTAAAAAAAAATATGCACAAAAAGAAGCTCTACATAGAGTGGCAGCTTCCCCAAAGAGGGCAGCAAATCAGGGGTACTTTCCTAGGCCTGGCAGAGTGGGATGTAGCATGAGGATTAAGAACCCAGGCTTTGAACCTGACGGTTGTGGTTTGAATCCTGCTTCCATGTCTCATGAGCTGTGAGATGTTGGAAAATTGACTCAATCTCTCTGAACCTCTCAACTGTAAAATGAGAACTCCTACGTTGTGAGGTTCCTATGAGGGTTAGCTTCTTGGTAGCTTAGAATATTCAGTAAACGATAGGTAGTTTTTTCATTTTTTTTTCCCTCTAGAATAAAGAAGGAAAGAAGTCTCTGGAAGGTGAGTTTGACCTTGGACTGAAGGTGGATGGAACAGGCCCAGTTTAAACAAGTGCAGATAGATTTCAGGTTTTAGCTTGGGCTAGAGGGATACGGAAGACCCTCTCCAGGCATGATGGGTGGTCAGTTGGGGTTCAGGGAGGGTCATTGGAGGCAGAAAAGGTACAGACACTCAGCCTCCCATGAGGATGCCAGGTCTGTGGGTTGGAAATGGATACTCTGTTATTCAAGTTTTCTGCCAGGAGAAAAATGAGATAAGTTATTACCAGCACGTTTTGTCGCCACAACTTTTCCTCTCACTCTTGGGAAGGAGCTGGGAGCTCCTCTGCAGTCTCACATCTTATATTAAGTGTGAGCCCAAATCAGCTCAGGCTGTCCTCGGCTGAGCTGGTGAATCTGCATTCCAATGACCACCAGCAGCTGGCCTGCTAGGGCCGGCATTTCAGTGGGGCTGGCTGTTTTCCTCTCATCAATATTTGATTCTTGCAGAATAACAGATGATGTTTATCGCATTCTTTGTGCTTTCGCGTAGTTTTCACGTGGTCTACAGGGATGAGTTATCTAATTAAAATGCCATTAGGAGAAACTGTAATAAGCATGGCTCCTGCCCATGGTGCCCTTTGTCTAGACTTTTCTTTCTCCTGTCTTGCATGGCTGCCTTGGTCAAGATAAAGCATATCTATGAGCTGTATCAGTCACAGGTCAGCGGGAGGAAACCACAGCACTCATTTTAGCGGGAAAGGCATCAGGGGTGTACAAAGTCACTGGGAGGGCTGGAGGAGCGGGTTCCAGGTGGGGCTCCGGGGATGAGCTAGAACCTCAGCACTGCAGCAGTATGCAGAGGGCGGGAGCTGCACTGCCCATGGAGGAGTGTCAGCACGCCAGCCTTGCTGGAATGCACAGCTTCTCCTTGACCTTGCTTGTTCAGCCGCAAAAATGCCCTCACTTCACTTCCTCCTCCCAACCTGGGCCAGAGCATCGAATTGTCAGATCCTAATTCGCATCCGAAACTCCAGAGGCTAAGGGGCCAGGGGACTTTACTTTTCAGCTTTCCTGACTCTAAGGGAGAGAAAGGGCCCTTGATGGTGTGAACCAGGCCAACCCACTGGGACCTTACATCAAGATTTTAACATGTAATTTGGTTCAGTACTTACTCAAGATAAATTTTATTTAATTAATTAATTAATTATTTTTGAGATGGAGTCTTGCTCTTGTTGCCCAGGCTGGAGTGCAATGGCATGATCTCGGCTCACTGCAACCTCCGCCTCCCGGGTTCAAGCGATTCTCCTGCCTCAGCCTCCCATGTAGCTGGGATTACAGGCATACACCATCACACCCGGCTAATTTTTTGTATTTTTAGTAGAGATGGGGTTTCTCCATGTTGGTCAGGCTGGTCTCAAACTCCTGACCTCAGGTGATTTGCCCGCCTCAGTCTCCCAAAGTGTTAGGATTACAGGTGTGAGCCACCACACCTGGCCGGGGCCTACCCAAGTTCTAAGTGTGTCTCCCTTGTGACCCAGACATTCTGTGTCTGAGAATATACCTTTCACAAAACTTCTCACATACATGCAGACATATATTTATAAAGATGTCCTCTGAAGCATGGTTATCGTTACAAAATGTGGGGGAAGTCCAGATGTCTAGCAATGGGGTTTGGTGAGTAAATACAGTGGAATACCCTGCAGCTCATGTAAGGAGAAAATCTGCAAGAACTGATGGGGAAGGATGCATGATGCCTCTGCAGGTGCAAGGCTGGGGCCCCTGCCACTTGGCCATCTGCCAAGTGTTGATGCTACCCTGTCTGTGAACATTTGGAGCTGGTAAAATGAATGATGATTCAGAGAACATGGCACAGCAAGGCATAATTGCTTTTGTTATATAAGATAATTTCTAGAAATTATTTCAAGAAAAAAGCATGGGCTGCATCTCTAGTCTGCATATCTTCCACATGTCATGAGAATTTTACTTACCTCTCAAGTGCCCTAAGTGAGAAAAAAAAAAAAAACTGGACTTGGATGTGTTGTCAATTGTCTTGGGATTACAAGAGGGAGGAGCATTGCCTTGGGGAGGGAGGCAGTAAGTGGCCTTGCTGGGGACAAGCTGATTTGGGTTCACCTGCTCATCCCCTTACGCCATCCCTACCTGCCTAAGTTGGAGAGGGAATGGGGACTACAAGTTCCCCTTCAACTTTGCAAGGTTTCAAAGAGAAAAGTCATCAGCGGAAGGCTGAGAAGTTCAGGTGAGTGAAATGCAGTGATTGCTAATGTCCCCTTGTGTGGAAACCACCCCTCCTGTGTTGTGTTGGTGTCTCAGAGTTCTCAACCCTTTCCCTCATTAAGTTTTAAAAAAGGAATTATTTGGGGCTTGGAAGAGAGAAGGGAGTCTTCCCTGCTTTGTGGCTGAAAACTTCCTCAAGATAATGTTTTTCAGGGAACTGCCACCACTGCTGGAACAAAACACCACCACCACCACCAGCAGCAAAGAGGCCAGGCGCGGCAGCTCACGCCTGTGATCCCAGCACTTTGGGAGGCTGAGGTGAGCCGAGTGGCTCACTTGAGCTCAGGAGTTCAAAACCAGCCTGGGTAACATGACAAATCCTGTCTCCACCTAAAATCTAAAAAGTTAGCTGAGTGTGGTGATGTGCCCGAAGTCCCAGCTACTTGAGAGGCTGAGGTGAGGGGAAGTTGAGGCCATGAAGTGAGATCATGCCACTGCACTCCAGCCTGGGCAACAGAGTGAGACCCTGTCTCAAAATAAAAGAGTAATAATAATAATATGATGCTATGCGCGTAGAAAAAATATTCTGGAAGAGCTTTTGCAAAACAGCGGCTATTCCTAGGCAGGAAAGTGGCAATCAACAATGAAAACAAAACCCTCAGTGACCGTCCGGAAGTGTGGAGTCTCTGGTGTTGTAAGTCACACACAGGCGTGTATTGATCGTTGCAGCACAGCGGCCTGACTCCCAGCAAGCTGTTCCGACATGCTCCTTGCTCTTGTTTTGATAAGATCAAGGTCTGCCTCGGACAGCTCATTTTCTCGTTAATGAGGTGTTCTTATCAACTGAGAGGACAGTTACCTGCTAATGCAAGGCTCCTCCCTTCCCTGAAATACGGCTCTTTCCGGCTTGGGCCTGGCGCCTGAGATCCCGCCATCTGATCACATGTTCTGGGAATTGCAGTTTGTTGGGCTCAGAGGGCTTGGCCCTCAAGTTTCACCTTGTGGGCAACCTCTGTGAGTGGAAACCTGGTTTCACCCTGGACTTGAAGGTCAGTGCTAAGAATAGAAGTCATCGAGAGCAGGAAAAAGGATGAGGAAGTGCTTTAGGGATCAGCCTTGGCATTGGGTTTACATTTTTCACTGCAATATTAATTATTTTACATCATTCTATTTGCTTATTTTTTAGGCCACAAAGGGAACACTTTGAGAACAACAGGATGGAAGATCTTGAAGCTCTGCCACCTGCCTGGCACCCACCCCTTCTGTGGGACAGTCAGGACGATCAAAGCCAGTGCTCCTGAGGGCCCCTGACCTCCAGCAGGAAGGGGGACACTGGTTGATAGGTAGCTCAGCCACCAGCCTGAGTGAACTTGGTGGGGGGGCGGGCTTTAGGACCTGGAGACCCAGTCGGCTAAGTGACTGGGGGTAGAGAGAGTGCGTTATTTTCCTGGGGTGCTGTAACAAATTACCACAAACTTGGGGACTTAAAACAATGGACATTGGCTGGGTGCGGTGGCTTACACCTGTAATCCCAATACTTTGGGAGGCCAAGGTGGGTGGATCACAAGGTCAAGAGATGGAGACCATAATGGCCAACATGGTGAAAACCCGTCTCTACTAAAAATACAAAAATTAGCTGGGCCTGGTGGCGCGCGCCTGTAGTCTCAGCTAATCAGGAGACTGAGGCAGGAGAATTGTTTGAACCCGGGAGGCGGAGGTTGCAGTGAGCTGAGATCACAAACCACAAATGGGAAAAACTGCAGTCCTTTTGTGGCCACATCAGCTACCTAAATATTTTCACAGATTCTGAGATTTGTTTCCTTGCTGAGCTAGGAGACAAACTTTCATGGCATTTTACCTCTGGAATGTAAAATTAATTTACCAGCCTGGTGAGAGAGTGAGACTCAGTCTCAAAAACAAAAACAAACAAAAACCCCCTCATAAAACAATGGACATTAATCATCTCACAGGAGGTCCACAATCAGGCAGAGATTGGTTCCCTCTGGATGCTCTGAGGGGGGCATCCCTTTGCCACATCTGTCCTAGCCTCTGGGGGTGGCGGGCAGACCTCAGCATGCCTTGGACTGTGGCTTCATCACTCCCATCTCTGGCCCCATCTTCCTGTGGCCGTCTTCTCCCTCTGTGTCTCCGTGAACCTCACGTCTCCTCCTGCCTTCTATCAGGACCCCTCTCACTGGATTTACGCCCCTTCCAAATCCTGGGTGAGTTCATCTTGAAATCCTTAATTAGGTCTGTGAAGACCCTTTTACCCAATCAGGTCACATTTACAGGTTCGGAGCGTTAGGACTTGGACATAGCCTTTTGGGGGCCGTTCTTTGGGCCGTGACCAAGAGGGATGCAACACAGCAGAGGTCAGTTGCTGCACTCCCTCCCTCAAGCTATGGTGATTCATCAGCCCTGGCCTGCTGTGGAGTGATGGTGGCAGACCTCCCCTTGCCTAACTATTTGCATAACCTCGAATCTGTAAAAGAGGTCCCAGCTCCTGATGCCTCAATTACATCCTTTTGATGCAGGGCAGGTGAGACTAATATTGGGGCTCAGCCCAGGAAGTTTCTTGGCTCTGCCCAAAAAATAATCCAAAGTCAAACTGGTGGTGTTAAAACAGCAACTTTTACTGGAGCGACAGTGTTCAGCAGTGGCAGAGGTCCTGCTCCCTGCAGAGCAAGGCTACCCCATAGGCAGTGTGCCCAGAGCAGCAGCTCAGAGGGAGACCTGCACTCGGATTTATACCCGCTTGCATTACATGCAAATTAAGGGGCAGATTATGTAGCAATTTCTAGAAAAAGGGTGGTAACTTCCAGGTCACCTGGTAGTTGCCATGGAAAAGGGTGGTCACTTCTGGGTGTTGCCATGGCAATGGTGAACTGACAAGGTGCACTGATGGGGTGTGTCTTATGGAAAGCTGCTTCCACCTGTCCTGGTTTACCTAGTCCTCAATTTGGCCTGGTGTCTGAGCCCCGCCTTGGCAGGTGAATCCTGCCTCCTAGGGCTCAACTTACTCTCAGCCAGTTCAGACCTGGCTGGAGGGTGGATATAATGGGGCCATTTGCAGAAGAAACTGCGGGGCTCAATGGAAAGAGAAGTAGATGGACGTTTGGGGCAGATGGTTAGCTTCTTCTGGCATCCTCTCTCCTCTTCTCTGCTGCTAGTCATTCCCAAGCCTGTGCTGGTGGGGAAAATCCTCCACATTCCCCAAGTGTCAGGGCTTGAACTGGATATGCTTAGTGTCCAGAGAGCTGGAGCCACAGCTTCACCATGACAGAGAAGGCCTGGCTGTGCAGCTGGAGTTTCCCTGTGAAACAGAGAGGACTCAGTGTGTGCTCCGGCATGGATGGGAAGAAATCTTTCCATGGGGCAGAGTGACCTGGAAACTGTCACTGTGGGAGGTACTCCTGCAATCAAACCCACTTTGGCAAAAAGGGCCTGTTTCTGTAATTTACCTGGTGGGGGACCAAAGCCAGAGAAACACTGGTAACTAATTTTCTTTCTTTCTTTTTTTTTTTTAGAATAAAAAGAATGAAAGAGAGAAAGAAAGAGGAAGAGATTTTAGAAAAAGAGAGAAAAGGAGAAAGAAAGAAACAGCAAAAGAAAGAAAAAAAGAATGAAAGAGAGAAAGACAGAGGAAGAGAAA